>JANIEX010001306.1:0-10487 GCA_027627405.1 Leucocoprinus birnbaumii | reverse complement strand
CTTCTTGACCATGACCCGAGACCCATCCGAGACTTGAAAGTGCTTGATGACATATTGTGCTGCATGAAATTGATTTGCCGTCGCCCAACAGAGAATGCTCGTTCAGCATCAACTGATGATGCTGTGATAAATGTCAGTTGCTAACTTGACAAATTCTGAATAAATTGCCCACATACTAGGTGCAGAACAGTATTTCCTTCCCATCCATGCTAAATTTGGCCGGGTTGCAGCTGTATTCTCCCACCACTTCATATATCCGCCTGCATTTGCGATCTGCTCTGTCTCAACCAGACCTTCCTTGAGATATGTTCAGATGTCATCTAGCCCAAAGCTGCTGGATTTTCCCACTGGCTTAGACTTCTTCATGTACTTGTTCCGAGGAGGCTAAAAATAGTTATATAAGTATGGAAAGCTTAGTTTATTGTTGTGAATATATGAACCTCAGCTGATGTGGTTATGATGGGTGTCGGCTCAGGCTTGTAGTCTCTCTCCCAGGCATCAATAGTCATCTTTTTGATTCTTGAAATAGCATCCTTATCAAATCCATTTTTCTTGAACCAGTCCAGATTCCGATCAGGACACATGACTATCCAAAATATGAGAGTGAGAAAAATATACTAGAAATAACACTCACCAATTGAAATATAATAAACCTCACACTCATCACATAGACTGATATACTTATCGACCATCTCAATAGCAGCCTTAGCAGCAATACGGATAACAGGAGACAGCTCATCATCCGTATCATTGAATACATTCTCCAAATACTCTCTAAGATCAAAGAGAATTGGAAATGCATCAACAATGAGTGGAACCTCAGCCTGAGAAAACAAGTTTGTTGCATCCCAGAAGAGCTGTGTTATGTATTCAGTGAGCAGCGAGTCACAAATCTGGTTGGACAACTGAGTAATACATACCTCAAGGACAACTGACATATCCTGAGCAATCTTCCACTGCACATCTGATAAACGATAACGTGATAAGCCGTGAGCAGTAACACCAGTCATGATTTCAACTTCCTTTCGGAAATAAATATGAGCATTGAGACATAAGGCATCTGAGTTCCACTGAGTTGGAACATGGCGATCAAGTGCATGCTTTGAACCATCAAGTTGAGGATTTTGGTCAATCAGTTTGTCAAACTCAGCATGAAGAGTTGGTGAGTCATGAATGTGACAAGCAAGAGCAGATACCTAGTAAACTGTAGCTTAGCTCAGTTTATTCCATGAACTAACACTCACTCGTGGCATGATTTCTTGTGCCTCACAGAGCTCTTCATCTGTTGCTTCAAGCCCACTCTCAGCCAAATCAGCAATCACTGGGTCTTGGATTGATGCAACAGTCTCCTTGTTAAACAATGCATGGCCATCATCATCATCATCACCATCACCAATCTCCTCATCCTCACTCTCATTTGGGTTTAATTCATCATTGCCAATAACGGTATCATCAACAATAACTGCAGTTGCCTTTTTTTTCTTCCCTGATTTCAAGAAAAATGAGATAAATGCCTATCAACATAAATATCAGAATTAAACAGTTTGAATGTGTAGTAATACATACTTTGGCAACCAAGTTGAGAATATGTGCCATACATTGAGTTTGGATTTGCTCTCCCCTGAAGCCTTCAATATAGTTTGGTAGCAATTCAACCAGTTTGTTACAGTTTGAAGCATTATCCATACAAACTGTCATTAGCTAAGATATTATAATTCAATACTCATTACTAATTGTGGCTGATACCATAGAAATTTACCTTATTTGACAATTTCCAATGCTTCAAACAATCTGCAACAACTTGAGCTAAATAATCACCAGTATGCTTATTCTTCAACCTAGTTCAACCCAACTTCAGGCTTTAACCACTTAGATATCAAAATGAGAACGTACTGAATGAACTCAAGTATCATGCGGTGAATCTTGTCTTGTTCCCACCAGACAATAACTAAACCAAGATATGATGCCACATCTGGTACAGTCCATCCATCAAGCACAAGGTGAATTGCACTCATAATTGACTATTTGCATTAATGAGTTCATAATCACTACAAGCAAAAGACAGCAATAACATACTGCCAACTGAGTACAGATAATGCCTGATATCTCATGGTGCAGAATACAGGTATCCTGACTGACCTGTTCAGTGCTCAGGATTTTGGTACTCTTCTGTAAAAGATTAATCTCAAGCTGGTAGAAGTAGTCATTAACAATGTTGAATGGGTGTTGACTTGTAGCACAGCAGAGGGCAATGACAGCACAGTGAGCAGCTGGTGAATACAGAAGAGCCATATCAGCAGATCTGGTGGATGTCATATCTTGGGTGTCAACTCCATGATGTGCATCACATTTACATATTCCAGCGAGAAGATTAGATGTCCCAACATTTGCACTCATATGGGCTCTTTGATGGGGTGCATGGGTCTCTGGATCAAATTTACAAGTGAAGACAAACACCAATTTGAGTGGTTCCTCATCATTGGAGAGAATACGGTCCAGAGTGACATTAAAATGCTTGTAGGCAGGGGACTTATAGCGGGAAAATGACACTTCTATGATTACATAATTACATAAGTGATACTCTAAGACTTATCCTTCAAAGACATACCAATAATCTCTTCATCAGTCAAGTCCCAAACCATGAGATCATGTCTATCAGAAATCTCTTTAGCAACCCAGTTTTTCTGATGCTGTTTGACTGGTGAAAACTCCACAGGCAGGGGACGGGGTCTCTGGATGCTCTTGTCATTAGTCTCAGAGCCAGGAGAAGGGGTGTGAGGGTTGTTGGTGTGTGGAGTAGAAGCTCAGCTGCCAAGAGATCCCTGAGAATGAGCCCCTGAGGAGGGTCAAGAGCTTGATGTCCCTCTCTTAAGTTGCTGACCGTGTTTTGTGGCCATATACAATGTGAGAACCCAGTCAGGATGGTTATACAGGGTGTGAGGGGAGTGGAAAGTGGTGAGAAGCCTGCACCAGCTCGAACTCAGGGTTATCTCACAGATTTCATCATGATTCTGATCTAAGCATCACAGAGCATTTAATAATAGCAGATACACTATTTTAACTAGTTTTTGGCCATCCTCCAGCAGTTGTGCATCCGCTCTAATCTGATCCACCCAGTAGCAGATGGATATGTGTGGATAACTAGTAGTCACATATCCATGATGGTCCCTACACTGATACCTAACAGGAAACATCCTCCTTGATCATGTCAGCAGCCTGTATGGTGCAACTTCATGTCAATGAGCAGGGAGAAAGAAGTTGAGTTATCACTCACCTTTTTGGAAAGTGTGTATACAGTTGCTTGCAAATGCACTCCAACTTGGAATGGAAGAATTGAGGCATCCACCTTGAAGTGCCAATTAGTCAACATGACTGCAATTCCAGTGCCATAGGAGAACTCTTACAATGTGCAGTCTATTGATGCCTTATTGCAGCCCAGCTACTTCAATGGAGGTAGTTGGCTGCCACTCCTCAACAAGTCCATTACTCTATGTGCCAGAGCAGCTTGGGCTATCCTCAACCATGCTCCTATTGGAGATTATTGAAGGTGTTTTTTCCTGGCTGAATCTGCAGCATGCTCCTGTGGCCTAGCCCCAGTCAAGACCCATAGTCACATCATTCTGGACTGCACACAATTCACCCACTTACCCTCAATCACAAGCACTCCTGTTTGTATTGAGGATTTTGTTAAGTTCCTCCATGTCAATACATTGGCATTTGCATTTCTGCCTGGAGAACTTCACCACAATCATGGTTGTTTCTGAAATCGGACTCATGCTCCATCCAACCCACTGTGAGTCTCACTCTGGTTTGTCACCCTTGTTGTGTCCCGTGGCCATGTGGATGTTACACAGTCAAGGTCATTTCTAGCCCCTCTAGTCTCACTTGAGCTTGAGGATCTTCTCCTACGATCTGCTGTCACCTCAGGCCTGATTCTGGGAAACAGAGACGTTTTCTGCTTGGAAACATGCTCACTTCTTCTTTTAACTTCACTTTGGTTCTTCTTTTGGGCAATCACCCTGGGTTGTTCTATCCTAAAGGATGTTCAATCATTTTCCTCTAAAAATTGGGGGTCAATGGACTTTCTAAGTGATTCTGACCCTCTTTCTTCTTCAAAAACTTACCATATATGTGTTTGTTCTTTGAATCTCATACTTAAATGTGTATTTGGTACTCAAGTGGACTGCAATTGAGCACTGCATTAAATTTTTGATTTAAAAATAATAATAATAAGTCTATCAACACTGTAAACTCTCATTCTCTTGTCTACAACACCCAATTCTCTCTCTTCATCATTCCAGCAGTCCCCATTGGATGAAAGATAGTCATAAGTCCTGACCTCATGTACTTTTCCAAATCTTTGTCAGTATTACCCATAGATCCTGGAGCAACCTCTTTAGCAATGACATTGCCAAATGCTTTTGTTTCAGTAAAAACTTTTCAAATCAACCTGAGACTTTTGAGCAAAACTTGGAAATCAAACTCATTGTCCAAGGCAGATAAATCAATGCTTCAAGTAGATGGGTGAAGGGGTCAGTCAAAGTGATGTGGACACTGGGGGCAGCAATGTAATAGATAGTACATGTAATGATAGGGGACTGGTGTCAATCACAATTCTGTGACTGAACGAGTGCATGGGGAGATAAATCAATATAAAGGTATTTTGCAAGAAGGTAAAATGTAATAGCTAATGCACGATATCAAGAATATGTTCTCGAGAGATGATGTTTCTGCAGTAGAGAACAAACACACACTACAACCGAGCTGACTTAAGATCTGTGTTATGTTGCAAGCACAACTACAAATCCCTCTAGAAATATGAAGGTAATAGATTGGTCTTGCAAGTTCACTTCTTGAGACTACCAACACTATCACACTAGACTAGCACTGACTAGCACCTTGACTCTATAGTCCTCAAGATACTAGCTGCAATACTACAACTGTAGATCTTTTCAAGATCACTTCACACTTCTGAACTTGTATGAATCTGAAGCTACTGCTGGTCTCACAAAAGTGTTTTATTCTCTGAAGTTGGTCTAAGACTGAAGGATGCTCAAATTGCTTCTTACTACACACTCAGATTTTGTTGGTACAATCTCTAAGTGTAGCCTTAGCAGGTGAGATTCCTAGCCAGACCATACTCTCAAGATGGGTTTTTATATTGTTTGAGAGACAGAAAAATGGAGAAATACAAAGGAGAAATTCTACAATAATACCAAGATAAATTTGCAAGTATTAGGGTATTGTCCAATAGAAATATCTGTTTTCTAGCATCTGATTTCTCAAAACATGTGAGCGTCTCTTGCTACTGGTCTGGTTGATAGGTAACAGAGTCTATAGAGCCCCAGCACATGTCTAGCTAGCAAGTGATAGCTTGTCCAATAATCCTGATTCAGGGGTGTTACTAGCTTGGTTGATCTAGCTAGTGTGCAGCCTGGTTATAGATACTCATGCCTGGAAAAAGTATTGATTAACAAGTAAAATATATCTAATAATTTTGTCTCAACTTCAAATGACTTCAAAAAACTTGTATTAGATATCAAGCATGAATACAGGTATATTCACTGTAGTTCTAGGTTTCCTGCTCAAAAGGTCAGAGAGAAATTCAAAGTATATCTAAATGCTGATTTTCCTGTGAAAGGAAGCACTGGAGTTATGAGTCCGAAAAAAATATATTCTGTAGGGCTAGTCTTACTGAATAATGCTCAAGTTGTATTATGTATGTATGTATCATATTTGTTGAGATAAAAAATCTACAAGATAGCTGTTTTAGGGCCAAATCCACCTGTTGATCAATACTTTTTCCCACGACGAGTATATGAGAAGAATAATAGAAGAATAACAAATAAAATAATAAACCGAGGATATTCCCGGTTTGCTATTCTAACAAGCTATCATTATCAGACAAAGCCAGGAGGATGGGCTTGTTCGCTTCAGCATTATATTGCTAGGGACTTCCGAGATTATGTAGAGAGGGAAGAACACAGCAACCACGATCTTTTCCTAGGAATGAGAACAAGGGATAACAGAAAAGAACACACTCACGTTAAAATCTAGTCCTGTCATGCCTAAGTTGGTCTCTAAGCCAGCCAATCTTGCATTGCCCAAGTTCAAACGGTCTAAGTATGAGAGTCTAGTAGACGTTATGGCTTCTCAAGACTTGCTAGTGGAACAACACTCACAAGTATAGGAGAGAGACGATGGGGATGAGATTCCAGTCAAGCTTCCTCAAAAGTCAAGCCTGTGTAAACTCATCAGAGGAGTCATTCAATCCGGAATCATGATCTGCAGAGGCAGAGGTTACATTGGGGTCTTCTATAGGTCCTTTCTTCTTTGAGCGTTCATCCAGATTGTTGTAGGGGACCAGGAGTTGGTCTGACGCCTGTACTGACACAGTGAGAGTGGCCTGGTAAGATGAACCAGTGGAGAAATCCAATAGTCGTGGACAGTGCTGTTGTGAGGGCTGCCTAGCAGGAAACATTCTAGCTACCGGGCTAGCTGTGAATGCAGTGTTGTTAAGAAGAATGGGTGTCTTCCATAGCTTCAATTCCCTATGTCAGCTCAGGCACTAGTGAGAGCTCAAAGCAACAGACAAGAAGAATTCATGGACTCTCACGTGACTCCAATCAATATAATGCCTGGCAACAAGTAAGCTCATCCGGTCTTATTACTACAACATAGAAATCCCATAGGCTGCAAACATGTACTGGAACCACCTCGACAATGAAGGCATGCCTCAATTGCACCAAGAAGCCAAAGACCTCTTGTGACTACAGATGCTTATATAGTTGTCATCTGAAGCTAATGCCAGGAATAAGTGCCAGTTTTGCTGGCGCCTACACTGATAAGTTGGTCCAGGAGAAGAGAGTAAGTTTTTTATTGGAAAAGAAACCCCGTGCTGGCAATGCTGATGAATACCGCGATATGGATGGATTATATCAATTGTGACAGTGTTGCTTGGGATGCACACAATAATCATGCACCTGAATATGTTCAGAACTCAGGAGGCTGGTAAAGTGGTTTTATGGTGGGAGTAGTTGTATGAGGTCTGAGGAACCTGGGGTGTAGCACAATAATGGATCAATCAAATTTTTTTCACGTCAGTGCAGAATTTTTGCTGATTGATGAGCAGACAGCGGGAGTAAAAGAAAGTGGCATCCAAACTCCCTAATACCCGATTGTAGGAAAATGAGCCTATAAGTGTAGTGTCAGGAAGAAGCATACACGGTCTATGGCTCGCACATCAGCTCCCTCATTCAAGACCAAATCTCAAGTCATAGCTAGGTGCTCCATAATGTGACAAATAGGTTCATGGGTAGTGTCCTGTAGTGTCACTTAACATAGTAGGCGAGTTCCCATAGGCCTCGGTTTCATCCATCTTCCCTCTGCATGTGAATGCAGCCCAGCATGGGCCAAGAAAACTCAGTCGGGCAGTATACAACTTGACATGGAGAGCTTAGACCATGAAACAAAAGGTGGTTCTTGGAAGTGAGTAGGATGATGATAGACTTGTTTGAGAAGGGGTATGTACAATTGTTGTCAATGTCAGTTCAGAAGTGAACTGGAACTAACAGTGATGTAAGTGATAATGCGGCAAGCCTGAATGAGCACCTATGCAGGAATCTATTTGGAGGTCTCACCATACATTCATTCAACTAACTTTCCATACAGGACTTTCCTTGGACCTCGAGACTGAGTCTGGGGATTTACTAAGAGCTTTAAGTTAAGGCATTGGAAGTAGTATTACTATTAAAATGGCTATGTTATTGGAAAACTGATTAGGAAAATTCATGTTCTGAGACCTGAGATTATATTATCTTTGTTCACTTGAAGCTTGTAACAAATGTATTAAATCAATCATAATTGAGTCTGTGAGCTCAGAGGAGAAAACTGAGCTTAAAATAGCTCTATCAGCTCTCCAGCTGATTACTCATTGTAACTTAGGCTTTAAAACACAGTATAACTGACCAAGAGCTTGACTCAATGATGGGAAATGACTATTTGATCCAATCATACTCAATGTAACTGTAGATTGGCCACTTGCTATAGTATACAAATACCTGCTAGAATTATAAGCTATGAGACACAGAATTGTGAGCTGAATTCGAGAAGGAGTTATTATGCTGGCACTGGAGATAACTAGTGGCATCAACAAGTATGATAAAGCGCAATTTCTTTCAATGATTGTGCTTATATGCAATCCCATTGCTTCTGGTAAATCTTCAGGTCTCATAAACTTCTCACACCTCAACATGCGCCAACATTCACGGCACATATGTTACAACTAGTTATATAGTATTTCAGTGCTTGTAATCAAGGCTGATTACTGCATGATGGCTCAGCTTGAATGAGCCTGAACGAGACCCAAGTTGATCAATATCCAGTTACGGCCTAGAGCAAATTTCAATCTTTAGTGGGATCACAAATGAGACTAACTGGTGGGAGTATGTACAATTTTCAACAATGACAGTTTGGAAGGGAATCAGAAGCGAGGATAACATCACTGATAAGATGGGGCAAGACTGAATGGCACCTATGCTTACCACCCATCACCACTGCATCACTGGTCAATCACAGGTAGTAAGCATCACGACTTAGTTGTAGAATTGTTGGCAGGCTGCAGGTAGCACATTGTAGATCAATCAATAAAGCCTGTCTTTGAGTGATTCAGGGACTATGAGTGAGTATTAAAAAAAGAGATCAATGATTCTAGTCAAAGAATATTAGATAGTCGGTGTCCAAACATTCAGTGTGTATCTAAATAGAGAGCAGCCAATATAATTCTATCATTGGCTTTTCCAATAGGAAAGAGACTATGTGGAGGTAAAATCAAACCTGAGCACCATTAGAGTCTACTATTGGAGTATAGAGGGGAGAGAGGAAACATTTAAGTCATCTCTCCTACAAGGTCTTGGATTGGAATGCACAGTTTGTTGGTACTGCCAGACTGAGAAGATGCACCAGAACCGCCCAATTAAGCCATAGGAGAAGTGCATCATTTATTGCACATGAGAAAAGTCTCTATCTCAGGGGCTTTTGGTCATTTAGATGTGCTTTTAATTGAAAAAGAAAGCCGCAAAATGTTGTGCAACATATAATTTTTACTACCTTCAAATTTCGAGGTTAATTTGACTCATGCAAGCTTGAGTGAGTCAATGAACATTGTTCCATAGACAAAATGGAAGCAAAAGAATTGTATGTCACTCTCCTGCCATAGCAGATTTTATTGGTGCTTGGTTTATGAGAATTATGATAGTAACTATTCATTTGTATATATTCAATGTTTTGTGCTTTACTACCTGTCATTGTTGACTATCTTTTTATTCTTTGTTAATTGAAACTCATATTGTACATGTCAAGACTCTCAAGATTTGTGTTTTAGCTGGTCAATGGGACACTCAAGACTCAGACATACGGTAAGTGGTGAGTCTGTGGCACAGTATTAAGCTCATCAAGCATTTTACTGAATCGGACATGCAACTTTATCCATAGGTCGGAAACCCTTCAAATTCTCTAAAATACATGAGTGAGCATTAGGCTACTACCTACAGTGTGCATCTCTTAAAAACTTTTCTACATTATCTGCATTCTAGATAAGATAATACTAATTAATTGTGGGTTGGTCAGGGGATGGCGCTTATTATGGGTGGAATGGTGCTAAGTACATGATGGACTGGTCTGAGGTAAGCAATAGCAGCTTACCCACTGTTATCTCATGGAAGCAAATTCACTTCCGAACTGTCAGTGTTGAAAATTGTCACTACCGCTACTCAGTATCTTCCCACATGTTTGACAAACTGATTGCTCTCGTCACTGCAACCCTCATTCTCTTTGGTGCTATGCTTGTCCAAGCTAAAGGAGAGGTATGTCCTTTGGAGCTATTATGACAATATTGTCTATTAACTAGTACTCAGACAGCCAGTTGTACGAGTAGGAGCTCAGCTCTGTGTTAAGGCCAACCTCCATGACTGCCCTTACCCTATCACTGCCCAATTCAGCAAATGCTTCAATCTTGAGGGCTCCTACTTGGAGCTGTGCAATCAAGCTTCTAGTGCCGGTATTCCTGAAGGAGCTTCTACAAGTGAGTCGTTGAAACACTGAGTGTGATGGAGAAATTCTGATTGGTTGAACTTGATTGTGGTACAGCGAACTTGATTGCCCGGATACAAGTCTGCCCAACCTTGTCGCTTTGTATCCTGGAACCTATAGTGATTTCAGCTCCCTTGAAGTTGATGGGGCAACCATTGATTTTAGTTACCATGCAAGGTCTTTGGCCTACATGTCTGCTGAGTAAATTATCGCATTTTTCAAGGGGTTCAGTGACACGTTTGAGTAAGGTAGAGTCCAGACACAAACCTGGTCATCACATGACATGTGACAAATTGTGACACTACTGAAACCCTGCGTGGCATGGCTGTCGAGATCATTTACTGCACGATTGCTTGGACCTATATTAGAGTAGAAATACAACAAAAACTATTTAGATA
>JANIEX010001305.1:0-10488 GCA_027627405.1 Leucocoprinus birnbaumii | reverse complement strand
TTGAGTTGATACACGAGATGTCGTATGACCTGTGGCATGAACTCGGGAGTGGTGCGCAGGTATACGTGTGTGTAGCGGGAATGTTCATCTGTCGAGTGGGTTCGTTCCCAGCCCCATCGGTAAGAGCTTTTGAGGTTGGCAGGAACGGTGTTGATGTAGTTGCTGTTTCTGTAACAATGAAGGAATGGAGCGGCTAGGTATATCGACGCAAGAGTTTGTGTGACGAATGGATCATCATCGATCGTGGGTGGGATCTGAAGGACTTCGTGGGCGCTAGAAGTGCTAGGGATCAGTGTGGGTCCTGCGGATGACGTGCTCATAACAGACGGCCAAGCACTCCAGCAATGTCAATAGAGCTTCTGTAGCTTCTGCCGTGAAAGGTAATACTCCTCTATAGCTTTTGGGGGGGGGGGTAATCGACGGGTCATTCCAGGATATGATGGGATGCATCCGGTTGTGTATATCTCTCAAAACCTTCACATCCCTTCCAACCTCTCCAACCCATCCCTCTACAATAGGCACTAGCTCCTCGTATATGCCTTTCATTGCAATCTCCACCCGTGGAACCTTGGTAGTGCTTAGTACTCTGAGGGACTCTTTGATGCTGTTGACTTCTGAGTGGCCTCAAGGCTTGAAGTTCAAATAAATAAAGGGAGTCTTCTGTGGCTTCAAAGTAACGAGACAGACTCTCTGCCAGAGAGAATCCTGCAGCGGGTGCAGTGGCGATCCAGAGCATCTTTAGATTGGGTGCTTGGAAGGATAGTAACGGAATGATATTCCCGAGCTCCAGACTCCACGATAAAAAATTGACCTGTAGGATGGCTAATTTGGAGAAGGTAACTGGCGAAAATGCGAAGTCATTTGGCACATAGGTCAGCAGCTCAAGATCAACAACGGTAGCAGCTGTACACTGCTTGCAGACTCCCCAAACACTATCCCACAGGCCATAAAATGAGAGATGAATTCGGTGAAGTCCTCCAAGGCCCTTCGACATTGTGCTACTCATAAATTTGGCGGTGTCATCGGAAAGGGCAGAGAATGCAAATGATTCAAGGGATTCGGAGGGTAGCATGCCAATGTTTGTAATCAACTTGAAAGCCTTTGTCTCCCCCAACGAGTAAGGTGATGTCAAGGAGAGATTTTGGAGTAGATGAGCATCATGTAATGGAAACTGGTTGAAGATATGGTCACCCATATACTCAATCGCTATAGTAGCAGTTCTCCAACGACTGATCACCTGGCAGAGGATGTCTAAAACCACTGGAAATGTTTGTGAGCCTTCAAGTGAATAAGTATTGTCAAGATGGAGGTATTCAATGTCGAGGGGCAAGGGGACTGATCGTTGAATCCACAAGGATAGTGCATTTGGGGGTGGTGATCTCAAACMRTGACTATCCATCTTTGGCRGTTTGAGTGAAACCAGCGTCCAGAAGCCGGGTGTATGTGTTATGATTTCATTCCATTTAGTGCAAACGAGACGGAGGTCTGTTAATTGGCGGGAGATGCTTGTCATCCGGGTGTCGGCGGCTCCAGGACACGCCGCGAGCTCGTTGCACCAGAGAAAGATGCGTGTAAGCATTTCCGGTGGAAGTTGATCCATAGTGCTGCGGTTGTGTCTGAGAGTGTCAAAGTGAATGACCAGGCTCAATGGAGACATACGAGTAGGATATGGTCGTAAACAATCACTACTCTCACTCACAGTAAATATCGGAGAGGATCGATGGTCAAACAATCAACGATCACATGTTAAGTTCGTGGTAAACTCTTTCCTACAGTCCACGCAGCTTAGATAAGGCCGTTCTCTTCTGCAGGAGAATGGTTCGTAGATTCACCGCTTAGGACTCGTAATTACATCTCGAATAATGAATGTCACAAGCTTGGCTTCAGCATTCCAAATTAATATCTCTAGATGGCTATTGGGCAACACCAAGCTGTGCGCTCACGCAATATCACAAATCAATCAGCCCATCCGATTGTGATGATTAGGAGTTTTCCAACTCAAGTGCAGACAGACCAAAGGTGAAATAATAAGGAAGGTAGAATGCGACACCCACTGTGCCTCACAATAGCGATCAGACACTGACCAGAATTCATGAGATTTTATGAGGTGAAATGAGACAGAATGGGTGAGCTATGGTAGAGAGAAAATGAGAGAATAGAAATTGGGCCCGTAGAAAAGTGGAATACAGATTTGGTGCCGACTAGCTACATAGATATACTTTTCCGCCTTTGTAGTAACAGAATTGAAGAGTCGACCCAGGGAAACAACCATCATGTCATCCTGCTGTTATACAGTGTAATACTCAGTGTTATTGTCAACGGCTGCTCTGATATTAATTTAATCAAATACTTCAGATTAAGAAGACTGCTGTTCCTGACAAAAAGCGTAGACTTCACACCAGAGTCATAGATCGAGGGCTCGTTCATTGGGGTTCTCACTATGATTTCTGCCAGAATACTATGATAGTCTGGCTCTTGCCCTAGATTTCCTCAATGGCGAGTATTGCAAGAGACCAAAAGACGGATTACAATAAGCTTGCTCCGTTTAAGACAGCGATCATTATCATCATTACGCGCCAATCTGCCAATCCGACTCCCCATGGTGTGAATACGATCCGAAAGCGCCGTCTCAGAGCCCCGATATTGAATCTAAGGGGCAGGTGAGTTGCTATGTCTCTACTTCTGATTCGAAGATGCAAGTGTCACTGAGTCACTTGTCATCATGATCAAGTATTCTAGCTCGAAGCGCCATATGTTTCAACCCCAGAGTTAGTCTACTTCTGAGCTTTACTGTCACAGAAAGTCAATCATATTCAGAGTCAGTGCCAAGAATAGAAAGTATGTTGGTTGTTGAGTTTAGCGTTATTCTCAGAAATACAGTGGTAACCCAGAATGATGGTAGTAACGGGAGAGTATATATCATGAAAACTTGAGCGAGGTCTCTACCCTCAACATTGATTATCAAGAGGATGAGCAGGCCTGACTAGATATCCTGAATGATGTTTTGAATTGAATGAAGAGGCGACGAATTAAGAGCATGAGTCAGATTTGGGGCAAATTTGAGAACATTTGACCCATGGAGGGGTGATGGACTGCTATATATCGGAGATACAATAAGCCTCTAAGCGGATTAAACCACTGCTTATTGTTCTGACGCAATTGCGTTCATTGTTAATCTGACAATTGTACCAAGTTAATCTACAATGAGGGATTCCTCCTCGTGAATAACGTATTCTTTGCGGGACAATATTCATGATGCCCTAGGGACCGAACAATTTCACAATTGTCAGGGATCAACGTTCAACATGGTCAAGAGTCTGAAGGTGATTCTCGGACACGTACCGTAAAGCATCAACCAATGGCTTGATATCAAAAAACATCCACGTTTTGAATAATAAATGTGATTATGGAGGATTTCATCATGGTCTAAGATAATACAAGTCACTTTGATTTGACACCCTAATTTTATAGCATCATCTTTGGAAGGTAAGGATCAAAGGGCTCTCGTAGATAATCATGTAGATAAGAATATAAGTCCTTGTAGTGCAACTCCTCCATCAGTCGTGACATCGATTGGTTTGTCGTCGCCCAGCCCAAATACGACCCGTCAGTCACACCTGGGTCAATTATACCCCCCAATGTCCTACCACTCGCGTCACAGGCCTGGGAGATGATCTGCAGCGCTTCAGTCTGCTGGCGTTCCTGATAAGGTATCTGAAACTGCACGTTCGGGATTCGGAAAAGAGAGGTATTTTGGGTGAGATATAGGATGTTCTCAGCAAGACAAAGCCCAACGCGGAGAAGCTTGAGGGAGCACTGGGACTCGGATAAAAAGCAAGACACTTCTGACAAGAGGTGACCAGTAGACTCGGGGTCGTCAACATCACTTATCATGGAAAGGACCTCGAGCTTGGGGGAGTGAATGATTGGGAGGGATAGATTGGGGTCTGTGTCTGGACACGTGGAAGAGAGCTGGAGTATACGTAATTCGGGAAACATGATGGGCTTCGTTGCACTGGTTTGCTGGCCTGATGCTAAACAACTCTCTAGGTCAAGCCAAGTGAGAGATGTGCAGTTTCGGCAAATCTGCAAGCCCTCGGATAGAAGAATCCCAGCTCCTAAAACGAGCTTGAGCCTCGTGAGCCGGGATACAGGGATGCATTGGATCAGGCTTCGACAAATTACACTGTTGGCTGCGTCCAGATTCAGCGAGGCCAGCTGAATCGATGAAAGCTGCTGAAACAATGATTCAATTTGCGGGGAAAGGTTCGGGGAATCAGGACCACGATGTTTTATCAAGCCACGAAACTGCAAGTCCTTGAGCCGTACAGCGCCTTGGAAGGAACGATGGGCAAAGAGCGCTATGTCTTCCTGGGACTGGAGGAGGAATGCGACATTATTCCAGCGGTCGATCGATGACCACAAGATGTCAAGGACTTTCGTGATGTAGATATACAGGTCCTCGTGGTCTGGATAAGATGGTTGGATGAAGGAGATGTCAAAGTGAATGCTAAGTGAGGAGCCTCCTGAGCGAGTCACCCAGTTGTGCAGCGCCTCTGGTGGTATGATCAAACTTTCACGATTTCCGAGCGGGTCGTCGAAATGCATCCTCAACCATGACCAGAGGCGAGGAGTGGATAGAATTGTCTCGTCCCATCGTTTGCACGCAAGTCTAAGGGTTGTGTAGGTGTGGCTCTGATATTTGAGGTCCCTCTTGTAGGAAGGGAGCTGGAGTAGCTCAGATTGCACATGAAGTACAATGATTCTGGAAAGGACCTCATTCGGAATCCTGTCCATGTAGCACCTGTGTTGACATTAGCTCTAGGATGTTTTGCCCTGGTTTCGACAAAGAAATCTCAACGCACTGATGACATTCTCCAGGTTTAACGTCTGCCATAGGTCGAAATAAGGGTTGGTATGCAAATGCTACTATAGGGCTGGCGGCTGGTAGAATGGTGCCTGTGGTCTTGCCAGTGATGGTAGGGCAAATGATAGGAGTCAATGATTCGGGTTGAAATATAACCCCCGGTGAATAGAACACGAGTGAGGACGCGAGGAGGACTGATGGACTCACAAGGCCGACGCCCAAGAGCAGAGAGTTGAGACTGCAGGCGCTGGGTCGCGCTTTGTTTACGCGTTATTGGGCGTTGATGGATTGATAATCAGTGCCGTGCTTACAGACCTCAGCGCCTCAACCCACCTTTCAATCATTTCTCACAGTGCTTAAACTTGGCTCTGACTGGTGAATCTGGCGCTGGCAGGTCCAAAAACTATGTTGGAGCACCAGGGTATCGCCGTGAGCTCCTTGATGTAAGTGTGACCAAGACTATCGAAAAAACTCACTTGAAAAGGGGCATGAACGAGCCATGAGTGCGCGTAGTCAGCGGCGCTACGTGATCATCAAAGCCGCTCGTCCTGCGCCAGGGCCCATGTATCGGGATTTACTGAGCCTTGAACCGACCCTCCATCGACGTGATCCCTTCATCTTCATCACATGGGCATATTTGATGCCCCATTTAGGTACCCCTTCGATGAAGTCGGTGCTTATCCAATTCTTCAGCCTCATTGCATTTGCGTCCTTACTGTTCCGTTGGCATAAGTACCTGTTCCGCATCCAGATGTGCGGGCCTTCTGCCTATAGTCGCTTTATGGGCGTTTCAGATAACCTTTTTAGACGTAGTAGGCTTTGCAGATTCGGATAAATAGCCCTTCGGCAGATGAAGCCAATCGATCTTCCCAATCCCTCATGGCGATAGCATTACCTCCCGCCAAAGTCTTGGTCACTGGTGTCAATGGTTACCTGGGTATGTGGATTGTTCGGACATTACTCGAGCAAGGGTATTCTGTCCGGGCGACCGTTCGTGTGGCGTCCAAGGGCATGTATGTCTTAGAATACTTCCAGAAGCAAGGTTTCCGGTCGGACAAGCTCGAGATCGCGATTGTCGACGATATCACCAAGGTACGCGGAGTATCTTCCTATGACATAGTGCCTGAAGCTGGGTTTGAATGTAGCCCGGGGCCTTCAACGAGGCAGTGAGCGGAGTCGATGCTATTGTGCATTCTGCATCACCAATTTCTGTTGGCGTCCATGATCCCGAAGGTGCCGCTCACTTCACTTATTACGGAAGATCAGCTCTAATGGCACTCTACCATCAGTGTTTATAAAGCCAGCCATTCAAGGGACGACTGGTATACTTCAGAGTGCATTTGAATTTGGGTAAGCTTTATCCCCCCACGCCGATTGTGATCTATTTACCTCCCTCATAACAGGTCAAACATCAAACGGGTTGTGATTACTTCATCCGGTACCACTGTCCTCACCAGATACGAACAGCCCGCTACATTCTCGGAAGAAGACTGGAACGCCGATGCGGTTGAGGATGTTGAAAAGAATGGAAGTAAGTCCAAACCGGGCTCAGGCTATCGAGCCTCGAAGGTTCTTGCTGAACGAGGTTGGTATCAACTATGCCGTTTGTTGCCATAGACCCTATTGAGACGATATCTAGCTGCTTGGAAATTCTACGAGAAGAACAAATCAAAGCTAAACTGGGATTTAACTGTTGTGATCCCTCCTGTAGTGAGTATCGTCACCGATAATGTGGGCTGGTCTCACCTCTGGTAATTCTAGCTCCTGAGGGTAAGTCACAGAGAAGGAATTATCACTTAAATTGAAATGAGGGCTCACTGACTCGCCTCACAGCCCGGTACCCAAGAAATCCCTGGGGGTCCCTCCGATCTGAATGCTTCGTTTAAGTGGCTTTATGAAACTACAGTGAATACACTCGCGCAAACTCAAGAGTTTCTAGTTAACTCAAGTGTCTGGGTCGACGTTCGCGATGCTGCACGTGGGCACATGCTCGCGTTACAGAAGGAGGATGCTGGTGGTGAGCGCATCATCGTTTCAACTGGTATGTTGATTTTTGTCATCTCTTCAATGCGAGAATAACCACCCATCAATGAAGGTCCGTTTGTATGGCAAGATCTAGGTAGGTCACCTTTTTCTACGAAACGACTGTCGATTTGAGCCTGATACATGTCCTAGCTGACGCTGCAAGCACTCTCAACCCATGGCCACTTCCAAATCACCCAGCCCCCAAGGGGAATCCTGAACTTAAGAGGACTTACTTCACCTATTTCATGACGGAGAAGCGAGAGAGAATTCTGGGGATGGTCCAATCGGAAATGAAGACAATGGAGGAGTCCGTGAAGGACGCTTTGGAAGACTTCGCACAACGAGGGTGGTGAATAGTGCCACGCATGGTACCATACCGGATAGCATACAATGGGTCTGATTACGGGGCATAAAATGCGGGAGATACTAAAAGCCAGAAATCCCGATACTTAGCTAAGCATACCCCTTCAGAATAATCAATTCAAGGCATTACGGGACTATAAACTGAGTCACTTACACAATTCCAGCCGTTTGCAACGTGGATATAAACCCACAGATCATCGCAGACATAGCAATTTCAGCGATAACCTTTCCTCGCGAAGGTGCCAGTGCACTCAGGACACCTATCTGTGTTCCCAGAGATCCAAGATTGGCGAAGCCGCAAAGCCCATACGACGCGATGGTATAGGCACGTTGGCTCAATGGATCCGGGCCGGTAGTAATGGCGCGAAGGCTAAGGTAGGCAGAGAATTCGTTGGCTACCAATTTCGTTGCAAGAAGTTGAGATACGCGAAGAATCTCAGCCCGGGGACAGCCGAGGAGGAAGGTGATGGGATAGAAAATGTATCCAATGATGAGTTCCAGAGTGAGGTGGTGTATTCCAAACC
This sequence comes from Leucocoprinus birnbaumii, assembly GCA_027627405.1. Taxonomy (NCBI): domain Eukaryota; kingdom Fungi; phylum Basidiomycota; class Agaricomycetes; order Agaricales; family Agaricaceae; genus Leucocoprinus; species Leucocoprinus birnbaumii. The sequence continues at coordinate 2,709 of JANIEX010001305.1, read as the reverse complement.
CTCGGCCAATCCAGGTCAGGAGACCGTTTATCCTGATTGTATCTAATATCAGCCTATCTAGGTCAAGCATTTATAGTTCATTACTCACGTAGCGACCAGTGCAAGGATAGTCAGAACGTTGGCTCTAAACGGTGCTCATGAGAGGCTCGATGATATTACGCAATGACGACTCACAGAATTTGACCCGCCACTATAAGACCAAAGATAGCACCTTGACTAAACGCGTGGAGAGTGTTAGCCTGTATGGTACGATTATCTCAATGATACACTCCGCTAAGTTAAGTACTCGCCGGCTCTCCTCCTTTCTTTTCTCCCCTGTCTACGGCTACACGGCCGCGGGTTACCGGCTCTTCGATTTCCGGCACACGCATTTTGCTTATTGCCATTGACGCTGGTATACTCATAACTGAAGACGTGACTAGATTCACTGGAGGGACACCGAGATTGATGTAGGCTGTCATAACAGAACCAGCTATTGTGGAGAACCCTGAAGTCATGACGAGGTCTGGTTTGACAGAAAGTTAGTGACGCTTTCACAATCTCAGTTTCGATCACATACGGAGCTCGGATCGGGTCATGACTGAACAGTGTATCAGGAAACCTGGATCATTCTAAGCAAAGTTTGGTTACGTACGATCTACATACGGTCGCACAAGGCAAGCCGACTCTCCTAGGGTAGCCGTCAGTGGACGCAAGTAGCTTCCAACGTCGAAATGTAACAGTACCTTGCCCGATCCAGGGTGATGCAGCCGCAACAACAGCCTCAGCTCCCGAGACATTCATGAGCTTGAAGAAGAACCATGCACTGTATCTGTGAGCTAGACGATTTGAACAAAGAGGTAGAGTCGGACAATTTTGTGATTATCCATTGCATCACACCCAGGTAGTACATCATCTGAACACATGCAACGAAGAAGATAATAGCTCCTAGCTGAGGGGATTATATCGGTGATCACTCAGATTCTAAATAATCGAGTCATCAAGCATCGCGCTCACCGTGTTGACGAAAAACCAGTGCTTTGCAAGAGTATCAGCGTCGAAAAAGAATCCAGATCCAGCATCAGCATTCGCTAAGAAGTCTGCAGCGAGGGTGGCGATCCAATGAAATATTGAGAACCCGGCACTAGACTTCAGGACAAAGAGTGCGATCGCCTGTTGGAGGAAAGCCCAACAATGACGGTGGGCCTTCCTGTGTATCAGACTAGAGAAGCTAAGAGGGAATTGTTTGCACACCAAGGGATCTCGCTCCTATTGCTCGAGGAGATCCAGAATCCAGTTTGGAAGATGAAAAGTCCAAGGATAGAAATTGCTCGATCACTGTACGTAGTATTCTATGAATAGGTTAGATGGAGGTCTGCATCATTCTTTTGCTATGGTACTCACAGCCTGCAAAGGAAAACCGAAGGCTGATCCGAAAACAATCCCAAGAAGGCACATCCATCCCAAACCAAGTCGTACACGATAGGGCAGTCGATAGAATGGACGTTGGACTAATGATTCCCAGACCCCGCCGACAGGTCTCGAAACAAGAGAATTAGGAATAAAGCGGAACGCAATGATCCTACGCAATTATTAGCCCAGTTCGAGATCAAGAGGGGTGAAAATAAAACACACAGGATAAAAGCCCAGGCAAAGAGTGTTTGAACAACCCTAATGGGAAAGTTAGTGGGTGGCTTCCGAGTTCCACGTAGACGAAGCTCGAGCATACCATCGGTGTCGAGTGGCTGGCAGTACAGTCGAGCTAATCCACCATCCTAATATGACCGCTGCGAGGCCGCCAAGGAGGTACGGCTTATATTGAACGTAGGTCGATGAGGAACTGGCTCCTTTGTCAACTTCCAGCGAGTAGGATGTATCATCGCCGCCTTCGCCTATCCTGGCCAGAGGGCTGTCCGTTTTCCACCTTGTCTGCCACGAGAGATTGAGAGGATCGAACATCGCGAGCAAAGCTGCCTTTCTCTATATCCGAGATAAGCCTCGGTGCTGATGTGGCCATGACAAGTGATGACGGTGGAGGAAGATGTCAGTGAATTGGCGCCGATGGAGTATGGCATCCAAATTATGGAACTAGCTTTATTTGCTCAACTTGAGGTGATAGGGTGGCAGGCCAAGCCCGAATTCTTGGTGAGAACTACTCGGTGATCCCCTGCGTTCAGTTCGTGTTTCTCGTGCTGATATGTGAAGCCTCATTCATATATGGAGATGAAAGATTGCACAGGACGGGGAACGATAGCGAACGAATGTAGATTTTCTCTGGGTCGGTGCTATTAGTAGGTCCAGGTCCAGATTGCGCGGAGGAAACACGAATCTCAGTGTGACGAATTTAGTTACTTTCGGGGCCAGGCATTTGAGTCTTTAAATAACCAGATGATTCGAGGCGCGAGGACGAGTTGTTGCGTTAACAAGGGGAGCTTATCTGAAGCGCCTTTACGATGGGCCGGTCCTTCGAATCCGTGGTGATGGGTAGAATGCTGTGGGCAACTGTCATATTGTGATCATGCACAGCGCTTCCCCAATCTCTGGGTGGACCCAAAAAGTTCTGAACAAAACACTGTCCGTAACTGGAATCGAACCAGCAGCTCTTCGGAGCAGTAGCCACAACGAAGTGATTTAACCCCTAATCGATACGGACCTTGGAGATTTGGAATTAACGGCAATTATATAGGCTCAGGGGAATTTGAACAGTGTAATCGGACATTCGGTCACTTT
>JANIEX010001304.1:0-10496 GCA_027627405.1 Leucocoprinus birnbaumii | reverse complement strand
GCGTCTGGATCGACGCCGGCTCTCGCGCCGAAACCGACAAAACCAACGGAACCGCGCATTTCCTCGAACATATGGCTTTCAAGGGAACCGGTCGGAGAACACAGCACGGCTTGGAACTTGAGGTTGAGAACCTCGGTGCTCACCTGAATGCGTATACTTCTCGTGAACAGACGGTTTACTACGCCAAGAGCTTCAGGAAAGACGTCGGTGCTGCTGTGGATATCATTTCTGATATTCTCCAGAACTCAAAGTTGGATGGAAAGGCTATTGAGAGGGAGCGTGATGTAATTCTCAGGGAGCAGCAGGAAGTTGACAAGCAGCTCGAAGAAGTCGTCTTTGACCACCTTCACGCTGTTGCTTTCCAGGGTGTGTAACTCTTTTATTTTCGAACGCGGATTTTTTCTGACGAGGTGGCGTTTTAGGTCAACCCCTCGGCCGCACAATTCTTGGACCCAAGAAGAACATTCTTTCAATAACCCGTGATGACCTGGCGTCTTACATCAAGACCAATTACACCGCTGACCGTATGGTCCTCGTCGGTGCTGGCGGCGTCGACCACGGTGAACTCGTCAAGCTCGCCGAGAAGCACTTCTCCTCTCTTCCCGTCTCCCCTAACCCCATTCCCCTCGGTCGTCTCTCGCACACCAAGCCCAGCTTCGTTGGCTCGGAAGTCCGTATCCGTGACGACGAAATCCCCACCGCCAACATTGCCATTGCAGTTGAAGGTGTCGGCTGGAGCTCACCCGACTACTACCCTATGATGGTCATGCAAAGCATCGTCGGAAACTGGGACCGTAGCCTCGGTCTCTCCTCTCTCACTTCCTCCCGTCTCTCACACATCGTCTCCCAACACAACCTCGCCAACTCCTTCATGTCGTTCTCGACTTCATATTCCGACACCGGTCTCTGGGGTATTTACCTCGTTTCTGAGAACCTTACCAACCTTGACGACCTGGTACACTTTACACTCAAGGAGTGGACGAGGATGAGCATTGGCCCTTCGGAAGTTGAGGTTGAGAGGGCGAAGAGTCAGCTTAAGGCTGGACTTCTGCTTACTTTAGATGGATCGACTGCCGTTGCTGAGGATATTGGAAGGCAGCTTGTTACTAGTGGAAAGAGGATGACGCCTCAGCAGATTGAGAGTGCTATTGATGCTGTTACGCCTGATGAGATCAAGCGTGTTGCTTCGAAATACCTTTGGGATAAGGATGTGCGTATTTTTTTTTCGTTGCGAGTTTTTCGTTCATGTGTGCTTATTTGTTGATGAACAGATTGCGCTCGCTGCTGTTGGAAGCATTGAGGGTCTACTTGACTACAACCGTATCCGTGCCGACATGTCGTCCATGCTCTACTAGACGTAAGCACCTTGGATATCTCCCCTCTGAAAACAATGCTGATTCGGTGACTTTTTTTGTAACAGCATATCGTATAGACGTTGAGAGGGCTGCATGTTTAAAAGCTCAATATACTCCTTTCCTTAATGCTTGTAATACGTTGCACATACACTTGATATCCATTTCCATGACCTAAACCTAGGTGGATCGAACCTGTCGAGTGTTCAAGCTCAAGCGTCGGTTAACAGGTATCCAAATCGTCAAGCAGACGAGTACCAGGTTCATCTGGCCTCGGCCCGTCACTCCATCACTCAGCAGCACAAACAAAAGCAAACAATTATCGTTGGAAGGTCGACATGCTCGGTTTGTCTTTCTTTGCCCCTGCACTTACATCTCCGCCTACACCAGAGTCACGAAAAAGACACAGGAAGTGTCTCTCATAACCTTCAGCTTACAACCTGCATATAACCTGTCGGAAATAACATTCCTCGAATCATAAAGTACAAGGGCGAAGGAAATGCATTTCACGAAATATATATTCGAAAAAGCTTAAACTACAGAAATCGACTTGGGTCAATCGAACTGAGGAAGGAACTGCCAATGAGGAAGAAGCTGGCCCTCCGAACTGTTCATATCGAAAGGCCAGCTGACAAGCTGAATCGAAATCAGTAACCCAGAAACCTCACGAAAACGAGCAAACGATTTACCTGTTGCTCATTGTCGACGGTAATATAATATTTAGTCTCCGGTATAGAGCTTCCACTGGTATCTCTGATACTGAAAAAAGAGACCCCAATCAGCATTCTAGCATACGTCTGAAGTTTGCCACAAAAAGGCATTCTCACAGATACACCAGTTTTTCACCCTCTCCAACTGGTTTGATCTCGAATTCGGTGTAGCCCATCTCAAGCAGGACCATTCCTTTGGGGAACAGCTCCTTTGGCCAGCCAACGCTCCACCCGAGTAAGGCGTTGCTAGACCCGGCGGGATCATTCTTGTTATTGGGGCGGACAATGGTGAATTTCCCATCTTTGGTAGCCTCGACGTCCCACTATATCCGAGAAGAAGATCGTAAGCTGTCTTACTCAAAAGCAGTTTAGCGAAATGTATTTACTACTTGAGTTCTAGGGCCCAAGGCCTCTCCTACGATGGACTGGTGAATCTCTTTCGGATTAGCATACAAGCCACCCTCAAAGGGGAGTTCAATCCCAGGAGGGACGTAGCGGATGCTATAGCGACCCGGTTGAAGTTCAGTAGACATTATGGTTATGAGGTGATGGTTTAGTGAGTAGCTGAGGTTGTATCGGAGCTGGTGTGCTTCAGTGACTTGACCTCGACAGGTTTTATAGCTCGTCCAACTCCACCAGAGATCACAATTGTTGATCGGGATTAAATGGGCACCGAAAAGGCACACCTAGTAGAATTCCGAGTCGTGTATCTTCCTGTGGACAGGTCGTGAATGATTAATGATGTATGGATCCGAGGTTTACTGTCCCTGGAAGATGTGCATGACCATTGAGTATTAAGTAGATATCAACGTGAGTGGATCTAATTCTTGAACCAAGGCTAGCCTTACACTATAAATCATCTGAGAGATGTCCCCTCTCTCGACCTTTGATCCCTTATTCATTTACTTGCAATGACTGCTTGGCGGATTTATCTAGGTTTTGATCCGCGCACATACTCATTGTTGATGGATCTTCTGCCGACAGTCAAGCCGAGTCCTCTTGCCGATCCCCTTGACAGAAAGCATTCTCCACACCAGTACCATAAGTCAGCCTCATCTTCCTCACTTTATTAATTCAGTAATTCTCCTGCGAGGCGGGGGAATATATTTCGAAAGGGGATTTCGGTCATACTCAAATCCCGTAGACTCTGTGATTGCATAGAGCGGATCCGGAGAGTGTTGGGTCTGCCGAACTAGATAACTGAGCCGTCTGTTAGGGCTTCTTAGCTGTAAAGCTGTAAAGGACTAATTCATGCCTGTAAATATAGGGGTTTGTTGTACTGACGACTTAAGAAAGCCTGAGGCTCAATCAGCATTATCGCTAGTAGACTGAGCAAGCGTGACGCGAGCTGTCTTATCAAGGCACAGTCGCCTAACCCTTATAAAAGAGCACTTGAAGACTACGGACCTTGATCGATGTCGTGATCAGTCCTAGGGGCTCAGCTCGAAATTTTTGCGGGATGACATAGTGATACACGCTCAACTCTTTTCTTTCTGCTGTTCTTACAAACATGTTGGTCGTACTAGTAGCATATTTCTCTGAGAGTAAAGCATGAAGTTTTATGTATACAAAGCACACATTAATACAAACTGATCGTTCCATGGGCTGCAGGATATAACGAATCTTCCTAATTTTATTAGTGGATGGCGTTTTCTATCGAAGGATAACTCACTCCGGGAGGTATTCAGCCGCAGCTGCCATCGCAGGGAGGGTTCCCAGCGCAGTCTTTGTCTTCTTTGCACCAGGTAGTTGGCTTAGTAGAACACCATTGACTCTCGGTATCGCCGCAGTACTTCCAACAAGTTTGAGGATGGAAAGTATAGCCGCAGCCGTACCCAACGGGGAGAGGCCTGTTGGGTTCTTCGATGTCGTTAGCGCTGTTCGTGTCGCTGACAGTGTTATTGCTGAGAAAGAAGAATCGGTGAGTAGACTGGTACAGAAATGTGGGATTGGTGGGGTCAACAAGCAAATACGCACATGGCTTCGTCGCGGGGTAATAGCCTGGGAGTTCCGAAGACTGTGGTTAACGAGAGCGCGAGAATTATGAAGCGTAACATGATGATAAGACTTTGTGAGTAGGCCAACTGAGTGCTGGGGATTGGTAATTGTGGGTTAGAGTTTGAGCTCTGAGACGTCAAGGTGAGTGTCCTGAGTTTATATAGCATTCATACATACTGCTGTCCATTCGTTTTGATTCTCGAAATGCGAGTTCGCTAAGATTTTCTGTGATGTCATGCCCCAACCACCTCGTTTCCGGAGCTATCGAGCTTAGCATAGCTCCTCCAACTTTTTCGTGAAAATTATGCTCAGCGTAGTCTGATTCTTGAGACTAGAATCAATAGGATGGCGGAAATGAACTAGAGGACACTCGATCTTTACGGACCTGTAAGGGAATTCTAGATAATAGAAGTGATAAGCGTATCACGAACTAAAGTTGCTTTCGGGGAATGGCCATTTGCGGGGCCGGGCCGGTCAGTTTAGCGCTCACCTTAAGTAACATTAGACGGAGGAGTATTCTACGCACACTAAAAAATATGGAAAACGAACCGGTGAGCTCGAATTCAACAGGGGATCACTGTGACCGTAGTATGGGTTCTGCGGGAACATGTAGGACTGAGCATATGCGATTTCAGCCGTTCTATCACTCCGTTCACCCGCAAAACAGGGCTCGATCTAGATGGCGTCGCCGTGATTGAAGTTCATGTCTTCTTTTTAAGAACCCGCAATGGGCTGGGCACAGTCAACGCTAACCCCGAAGCTAGAGTTCGAAGCAGGACTTCGAGCAAAGCGAGAAGGGCAGAGGTGATGCTAATATGCTCCATCGTCCATGGGATCATAATATGAAGCTTTGGAGACACCGAAAGGTATAGCTCAAGGTAATTGGATGCGGGGGGCGGAGCCATCGAGGAGATTTCAGGGCCTTTTGTATCACGAGGCGTGTGTTCTTTTTCGGCTGTGAGTTATCTGACAGTCTATTTGTTTGGGATCCTAAGGTGCCGTGAGCCAGAGCCTTTTTGCTTCTTTCTCCATCGAATGTTGGCCAGAGAGTAATCGAGGAGTTAACTCTTCCTGACTATCCCCCTCCCCCGAAAAGGTTCTGCTATCTCTTCAACTGTGTTGATAGAGTTGCGACGTAGCTGTCGATTGTTTTTGTCGCCGCTGTATCCTAGACTCAGAGAAAAGCATACCTATGGCGTTTCAACTCGCAATGTCACGACTTCAACGTTCTGTGAGCTGAGCATGCAGCGGCGTCCCGTACAAGACAATCGGTCAACCGGTCAAGTTGGTGAAATTCGCTTTCCCGTGCGAGTGTCGCCGAGTGATGCCATTGCCAGGGACGCCAGTCCCATCATACTCCACGTGATGCAAGGACCCTGCCTCAAACCTCAGAGTAAAGCGAAGAAAGTACTATGGTTCTGGTATCAAACATCGAGTACTAGCGACCGACAAATATAAGCCGGAATGGCGATGTGGTTGTATGTTCAGTCCTTGCTAATAGCTTCACAGCAGGGGCAAGGCAGGGGTATATCACGAAGTATGACGGGTACGAAGCTATCAATCAGAGCCCAGCAAGTACATCACTCGGTTTCCCCCTCCCCGAAATTTACCGATCATATTCAACTTCACCGGTCAAAATCAAATCGGACCAGTCAACCGGAGTCGTCTGACCAGCGCCAAGATCTGCAATGATCGTAGTCTGATTGAATAGGCCACGCCGATCATCTCAGCGTCAGAAGCCCAGGGTTGTGCCATATTCATCAGAGTGGCTAACCATAGCATCCAACTCCGCCTTCGCTTGAATGAACGTTTATTATAAATCCAATGCCGCTCTGATGTGCATGCAGCAGGACCATCAGAGCTGCTAGGATTGAGATTGTTTGATGTTTTGCCAGACTGGCTCAATGCCGCTCATTTCGAGGTTGCAAGACCAGTTGCATCGACTCTCCATGAATGGGGTAGACTCGCAGTGGTTGTGCAGATGGTGAAGTAACACAGGAGGCTATAGGTATGATAGACGCAGTGAGAATGATTGGAGTGGGCGCTTTCTGGGCATAATGTTGAACACCACCATAGACCATCATGATGATGCCAAGGTATCGCCCTCGTCGTCGTGGCATGTACACCAGCACCACAACCATATGGTTCGGGGATCGCGCCGCCTATCGAGCGCTTATTATCTGCAGTTGCCGGGTCTGTTGCGGGGCTATTCTCCATGGCTGATTTCATACAAAATGCTAAATTGGGGGCTTAAATTGGATGAATGTTTACAGTACAACTACTACTACTGCTATGAGCGCTTTGTACATCGTGTAATGATCAAACATCTGACTCTTCTTCAGCCTGCTGAGCTTCAAGCTTCTTGTAGGATGTCTCTGAGCTGCAAAAACCGCTTGGTCGGTAGTCTGGATAGATGCATCTGTCCCACAGTGAGCACTGGGTCGTTGTCCTCTGGAGCAATGGGCACCAACCTATTCCACCAGTGCAGAAGAGAGGAGGCACGGGCTTTCTGCCTTTCTGTTCGGGGGGCTTCAAAATAATCAACTAGGAAATTGTAGAATTTTACGAAGTCAATGCCTGCATGCTCTTCAGCCCAGGTCGATTGATCCGTGAGGTTGAAAGCAAGCTTTACAAGTATCAGTATAATCATAGTATAGCTATCTTGTTTATGACTCACCATTACTGCCGAGTAGGCAATTGCAGGACCGGTGATATTGCCGTCCAAGCCACATAGGGCTGAGACGGAATTGTTCCGGGCTTTGTGCACCTTACGTCTCTTCTGCAGTCTCCCTTCCGAGTCGTTATCATCATCATCGTTGCTCAGGTGATCTTCAGCCTCGACCCCAGGAGTAATAAAGACGGCAGTGTATGTCTATGAGTGCTTGAGTGATTAGAACACTCAGAGAGCAATTGACGTAACCCTTACCAGTAGCAACAATTCACCTTTGAGGAAGTTCTTTTCCAAGTGAGCTGGGTCGAATTTGTTGAGCGGATAAAGGCAACAGAGGAAGAAATTCCCCTGAACATCTTTATTCCTGCCCTCACGGATCTGCTGGCGAACACTGTAAATTTCAAATCTTATGAGGAACCAGGCATCTAATGCATTTATAAAACAAACATACTGAGTATCGTCCCAATCGACGTCAATTGGTGTTAGGAGCATTCCGCAGATGTCATGCTGTAAACTGCGATTGTCACGATGTGATGCAACAAGAGCTTCATGTCCATCGAGACTATACATTTTGTTTAGCCATTTGGGGACTTCTTCAATCATCCGAGAATTGTCGTCGGCGCGGGCAGCATTGGCTCCTTGTTGAAGCTGCAGTATGCCGTGGTTAGTCATTGCACTTGAAAGGCATGCACAAAGGAGAAGGCCAATACCTGCGCTATGTAGGACAGATATCCGTTAATCTCGCGCCGTGCCATTAGATCAGTAATGTGAGGGCGGAACCTTGTTAGCCATTTGTAAGCCAAGTAGTTGCAGTTACGCCTGGCAAAATTTGCGGTGTCTATCATCAGTATTCCCTATAGCAATGTACTTACTGGCGTTCAAGCTGTACTCTCTTGTCGTCGTTCAGCCCATCACATTCATCATCACCTGAGTCGGAATCAGGATGCAGGCAACGATCTGCCTCTGCAATCAAGCTTAAAAAAGGCTCAAAACAGTGGACGATACGTCGGAGGGGTCGTCCTTGGCACTTGACTGTGCTGAATATTTCCAGAGTCAGCCTTCTGAGCGAACACATTTGGTGTGGGTATAATAACGTACTCATTGTTTTCACGCTTGCGCTTCTTGTTTCGTGCTTTCTCAGCTTCCAAGGCTTGCTCAAGACGAGAAACCTTCTCCTCGAGAGCTCCTAAGACAGATTTCTCAGTATTACCCTGAGGCAAAGGCGAGGCCGAGTGCGAGGTTGGGGTTGATGAAGTAGGAGATCTTGGCATGGCTGTGAGCGACAAAAAGTAGGGTAAGGGAGCAAGCATCCAGGATGGGCAGAACTTATAAACTCACCATACATGTCGTAAGTGGGGCAGTGGTGGTTGAAAAAGTGGGGTGGTGGTGGTTGAAAAAAAAGGTTTGGTCTCCTGTACTTTGTCTCCATTCTTAGACTCCGCGTTAATTTTGGCCTGGGAGATGGAAATCACGACTGCCGCCCTTGAATTCATTAAGAGCCAAGCGCTGAAATATGGGATGTGCGCATTTTGAGAGCCTGTTTGGTATGCTGATATATGTTTCACTTAGCTTTTTGTACTGCCGCATCCCTGTTGACAACGTGTAAGGTGAGAAGGTAAAGCTAAATGAACAAAAAAGAGATACAAACTTTTAGGGGTTGGACGAGAAAGTAGAGTGTCCCAGGCGGAATGGACTGACACTTGTCCAATTGTGCAACGATAATCTGTGCATAGTGCAGCACTTGCTTCGGGTCCCCAGGACATAGCGCAGTGTGCAAAAAACCCTCAATGCTTGTAGGATCAGGCAGCATGTAATCCAGAACCTGCGCCGCGACATCACTTTCATGGAGAAGTTAACATCATTGCAGGTGCCCTTAACAGGATCAAGTAACTTACGGTAGGTCTTGTCTCCTCGTCCTTCTGTCTGCAAGCATTCCCCATGCAACAACAGCATCCTTCCAGTACCCATTGCATTCTTCATCAACAGTTCACTTCACACCCTCGAACCTGCCCTCCAGCATGCTGGCGATATCGCTGAGCCTCTGCCCAGATTCAACGAGCTTTTCAAATTGGCCAGTCTCCGCCAAGAAGGGGAGAAGATGGAGATGTTACACGGCGGTCGTGATATCAAATAAGCATCACAGTATGGCGTACCGCTGAATGCTCCGGTGTCATGAATATCTCCTCAGGCGAAAAGTAGCACCGAGGTAACTATCCCTGTAGAGCATTGATCGGCAAAACATCATCTTTTAAAAAACAGGAAATCAGCAATCAAATTAGACCAGGAGTGAAGCAATAAGCCTACCTCAATGATACCTGAAGCAGAACGCATGGCGAAACGCGGTGAGACGGTGAGAGTGATGGAAGTGTCAAGAGGAGCAATGGCTGTGGTGTATTGATTGGTCAATCACGTGAATTGCGTGGGTAGGATCTCAATCACCACGGCCTTGCCACTAACCTCTCGCCTCCTCCTTTGACCTACCCTGGCCAGACTCTCCTCAGGAGCACCAGCCTGGTTGAACGCTCGACTTCGTGTCGCGAAAACGGCATGCATCGGTCAATTTGGGCCCTGTTCTCCCCACGCCCGGAATTCCTCAGTTTGCGGAAAGCTGCGTGTCTTGACGGGCTGAGCTGCGCGTCTTGGTGGGCTGAACATGCCAGGAGCTTTCTGGCCGCATAACTCCTGGTATCCTTTTCCAGGTTGTGCGATTCTCTCATGAGCAACATGTGTGGACATTTTGCATCCACTGTCCGTTGCTGATGAGCGCATCATGTGAGTTGCTCGTTGGAGAGGCGCGCTGCTTTCTCTCCCTTTATGTAGACCGCCGCTAAAACAATCCCTTCGTTAGCTTTGGGCAACCTTTACGGCAACAAACTCTCGAGTTGCTCTCCTGTCCGATGCCGCTGCCTCTTATCCTGGACGACACAATCAAAGCCCATCCGATCTCCCTGATTCTAGAGACACAAGGCAGTCTCGCGAGAATACGCCGTCAAGACTGCGATGGACGTGGTTATTAACAGGGAGAGGGCGTTGAGCAGCGGTGATGTTAACGGCGTTTGCGTCTTCGGAGGGGCATATCAAGGTAATCTCCCTTGGCGGGCGCTGCAATACTCACGTCTAAACTACAACAGTGGCAGTGTCGGTGGTGAAAGGCGAAGTTCACAACTTCTTTTCGGCCACGGGTCAGCATTGTCAAGGTTAGATCAAGGGCGATATCCAGGGCAGCCCTTCAAAATTGTGTCGCATTTGCTGAATGTGGAGATGACTCTAGGTCTTTTGTGTGGAGATACCACTCTCGTTCAGTGTGTAATCATGCTGTTTCCTGTTTCCGGGGCCATTGCTGACGATGACTTGTGCCGCAGTGGAAAGAAGAGAAGAGATGCTGTTCTTATCTGCTTGAGTTCCGATGATGTTGAGGAGGGCCGTATTCAGATGAACAAGGTTGCCCGTAATGACTCCCGTGAACTCGCCGATCTTGTCAACGTCCACCAACGCTGTGACGGCACAAAACCTTTTGGCCGTGTATTCATGCGAAATAATACAATATCGCGTCTAATCATCCACTCTCGAGTACTTCATATCGAAGATCTCACGCTATAGAAAGACACAATTCCCATCGCAAAGTCATCTCGTGAGCTCTCTCGAGACAGCCAGATCAGAGTAGCTACAGCTATAGTATAACATCGAGACTTAGCAGCAGCGGTCGGGGTGTATAACTTATGACTAGTAGCGATCTCACCCTTTCAATAATGGGCTATGATCCGC
>JANIEX010001303.1:0-10510 GCA_027627405.1 Leucocoprinus birnbaumii | reverse complement strand
TTCGGAGTGCCTCTCTGAGGACAATACGTTCAAGCTTTTACTCAGTTTTGACATGACGTGGGTTCTATGTTTTATTTGAGGATGTTGCCTGTCCTGAGGGTTGAGGGTTCTGGATAGGTCCATCCCGGGCCATTCAGAGAAAGATATTCAGAATATTACTTCTTACCTATCAGCTCTTGCGCACCATCCGCGCATGTTTAGGCATCCGCGCTCAGGCCGAATCGTTATAACGACTTTCTCGGGAGAGAATTGTCATTTCGGGAGAGGAAGTTTTTCTGGAGGTTGGGCTCACCTAAAACAACACCTGTGTGCTATTTCTCAGGCTCGTAAAATCCGTCCCTTCTTTGCCGCTACTCATCCTCCTATCTCAGGTTGATATTATCCCAGCATTTTTTATTGATCCTTCTGAGTGCGGATGTAACCAATGGATGGATGGTGTTTTCAACGCGAGTAGTTCATTACGTTTAGTCTCATCATATAGCCCTGATCAAATGTAGTGGAACGGTGGGTGGCCTGTACACCTTACACCTTCCCTCCCTCGCCAGGAAATCGAAAATGCAAGGCTGGAATCTGATTTCCATTACTTACGCCACCTGAGGAACAATCAAAGCTTTATGGCGGCCGTCTCACCGTGGTTCTTCACTGTGAGTAGAGAGCTCTGCGAAGGTTTTATCTCTCTATGTTAACGCTGTCAATTTCTTTAGCATTATGGTCTAGATAGCTGGAATAAAAACGTGTGTAAGCTATTCTCGATATTTTATGTATCCTGCATTATACATGTCCAGTGGATCTACCGAGCGGACGATTGGCTTTTCGTCCGCCGATGGGAACAGCTGATTAAAATGAGGAACTCGGTCGACTTTGTGCAAGTAATATCGTGGAACGGTGAATAAACCCAGTCATTTGTAATTTCCCAAACTAACGCAAGTCCCTTCAATCCCACAGATTATGGCGAATCTCACTATATCGGACCCATCAAGGTAGGGGCCGAATTATGGCACGATGCTGATCACCTGCTCAGCATCGTTCCAGGGTGCACAGCCCAACTCCCAAGCTTGGGTAGATGGTTATCCTCACGAAGCCTGGCTCCGCCTTAATGGCTTCTTTTCTCGTGCATTCAAAGATGGAATATACCCTCGAATCGTCAAAGATGTCATCTTTGTCTGGGCACGCCCACATCCAAAAGGTGCTATTGCCAATGAGGGAGTTCCACGACCTGAAAAATGGGAGCTTGTGCGTTCCTGGGCGTGTATTTCTAGAGATTCATCTGATTCACTGAACTAATTTCCCAGACTGATGACTTAATGTGGATCGTTGTTTTTGCCACCGCCCCTGCCACAATCAAAATCCAGACCTCGAATTCAAAGGCATGCACACGACATGTGGTCATTGAAGCTGGAGTTATAAAGCTTTCATCTTCATTAGAGATAGGGGGCGGCATAAAGGTGGTTATGTTGAGAGACGATCTAGTTATGGCAGAGTGTACAGCAATTGGCTATCGGTTTGAAGAACGACCGGGCGTACATAATTTCAACGCCTTCGTCACGGCGTCAGAGTAGATGAGTGTATGTTGTTATAGCACTTATTCTAGCTGAAACATCGTCTCTGAATTAACGACTCAGATGTTCGAATTATGTTCAATGGAAATTTGAACCGAGCGGAGTGAGGGACGATTGATCTGATTGATGAGTTGATCGCCGAATATTGCCGAGAGGTAATATTGTTAGATACTTAGAAGATAAGATAACGGAAATGGAAGCTATAACAATCCAGGCCTTCCTCATCGTCCTCTCTTGTATCTCTTCCCTTGTCAGTTCCCATTCAATACAATGCATAGAGGAATAATTAAAATGACTTTATGCTGATGGTCCATTGAAGTCTATCTGCAGATTATTCACACCATGAATATCGGGTGTCAGAGGAAACGGTCTGAATGCATCCCAAACAGAGCTAACGCGAGAGGAATTTTATGTTAGCTCAAACTATCTAATCAAGGGTGTGTTTCGGATATGAGGTGTA
The DNA here is from genome assembly GCA_027627405.1 of Leucocoprinus birnbaumii. Classification (NCBI taxonomy): domain Eukaryota; kingdom Fungi; phylum Basidiomycota; class Agaricomycetes; order Agaricales; family Agaricaceae; genus Leucocoprinus; species Leucocoprinus birnbaumii. Next base: position 8,491 of record JANIEX010001303.1, on the reverse strand, counting down.
GGATGTGAAGGAACGATGAAAGGCAAAATCAAATAGGCAGACGCCTGACAACAACAACTCCATGAAGGAGGGTCGAGTTGGGGTCGAGGATCTGTTCGCAATATACTATAGTAAAATGGCAATATTGCATTTGTTAGTAGATTATACTCCCAAGTACTTTCTACGAGGATGAATTCAGTTGATTCGGGGACTGGGGCATCAACGCCATTGCGATACTAAAGATAGCACAGGCGCCAACAGATGAACCTACGGTACCGATGCATTGATGCCCCAAGTTCACATTTTCACTCGTTATATCCCAGCTCATGATCAGCGGCCAAGGCTTTGTTAAATCTCCAGATTCAATAATCCAGGCAATGGTTCAGAGAGCTTCAGTAGTCGTTGACTTCTCATCAGGAGTCTAGTCCCGACAGTGAACCCACTACCTTCAAAATCAGATCAAGAACTTCAGTCATTTCAGCTGTGCGAAGAAAACCAAGGTGGTTGGACCTCCTCAAAGTTTTGTATGGTGTACAACTTCACCTGACGCTTGCCAACAATGACGACGGACGACAGTTGCAGCCAACCTTATTCGTACTGTGCAATACGATCTCGCTGGGCATCAAGCATTTGTAGTTCTAACCGCCGTAGTTCAGGTCATATAATTAGTCAAGACCAGTAGGTATTTTGTATATGTACAAAGAAGACCCCGAAAACCAAGATTGATGCATGAGTTGTAGCGAAACTCTAAATACCCAGAAATACCAAGCGCAGGCAATCGTAATTCCATGAATCCGTCTGGCCACACTCTCTTCATATCGATATCACATATTGCCGCAACGGCAGCAACAGCAGAATCAGCAAGGGAAAATTATCCATGAATCTCCAATCCAAGAAAAAATAGCCCTCGCAACGCCTGGGTCGTTCACGTAAACGTTCGGTATCCAATGACACTCCCTTCAACAACCAAAACTCTGACGAATCTTCAACCAAACCACCTTGAGTGCACCCATGATTCTCTTCTTCACCATATTGACGAAAACGACAATGCGCTTGCTGAGGTAAACAAGCTAAACGACCACAAAAATGAGTAAACAGCAGGCGTCAAAAGTACTGAATGCAACCCACTCTTTGAACCCAAGTAATATTCCTCGTAAATCCATCCACATCCTCTCTTTCATGGACGAGCCTTAGTAGTGGCTGCTGCAAGGTGATAAAAAACATCAGAACAGCTGGAAAAAAGACATGAGATCAAACACGCATACCAAACTTTCCGAATGCGAAAGCGCGACCACAGATGATAGAGCTTCCGGTCGCAGGTCGCCGAGGGACCGGTGGTGAGATGGTAGATTGATATGAGCGACTGGACGTGGACGTGGCACGTATCGCTGATTAGAAAAAGTAAATGAGTGAGGAAATTCGGGCCCATCGTTATGAAGCCGAATCCTGGGNACGTTTCCATGTTGTTGAGACATAGCGNNGTGATTGTAATAGGAAACAANGGNNAATGGGAATTGAATAGAGTCAAGGCAAAGAGATAACGAGTGTGAGTAGAGGAAGAGAAGAGAAGGAAGGTGAGGAGCTGGGAGGAGAAGAGGTTGGAAGATCGACTCAAGAGGGAGCCAATTAAAACCCCCGATGCGTATGATTCTATCCTCTTTAGACCAATATGACGAGCGCTCCGTCAGTTTCCTACGCCCTGAGCCTGAGGTCACGATGTGCGTGGAATCAAATCGACCCCGCTCCTCCACTGAGGGACTACNGAGACGANATTGTCNCATCGGNCCCTCATAAACATAGGATGGCGNACCGGAACGCCACGTAATATANTAGGCAGCGTTTAGCGTGGTGGAAGTATCGGCNATGAGAGAAAAAGAGAAGAATCNNNCTTCATGCCGCGTTTTGTGTCGGAGGCGGGTTGGGGGCCTAGACTGCTGTGAGGTTTATTCGGACTGATCTTGGTGGGTGGCAGAGAAGAAGNCTAGGGTNTGAAAGTGGGTTTGGGNCGCGAAGCTGCTGATTGACATATGATGGTGAACAGCAGCTGTACGACATCATCGGATTTTGGCGCCTTTGCTTTGTTGCAAAATTCCCANTTTACAATCCCCATAGCTCGGTCACCTCAGCCTCGTCGTCAACGGTGCTCCTCGCTGTTTTGCCTCTAGTTGNACCTCCTGGCCCCCAGCCCTCGGCGACCGTGAATCTTAAGCAGACCGCCATATCNTTTACAANCTNAACAACCGNANTCCCTGCCGGNGAGTATTNGAGAGCAGCGCAGAATGCCCCTCCTATATCCTGCCTGTCCACCNGTGCCCTGTTTTATCCTCCCTTACTGCACCTGACCCGATCATGAAGACCACCCACAGGTTCAGGGCCTCTTTGTNAGTGTNGTNCACCAACACCAACTGAAGCTGCTCCGCTCNTACACAGAGCCGTACATGGCNGTGTCCNGCTGCATTTGGTCGCTTATCGAGGAGGCTTGGTGGGANTTNCGATGATGAGCTCCTTCANCGGCNGTNTGGGNNACTGTTGGTCGNAGAGAANAACCACNGCTTCAAATGGTCGTNGTCTCCCTCTCTTTCCTGTCTCTACNCANGGATGTGGTGTAGGCTANNCATTTTCCGCGTTTTTCGTCNGGACTCGGAACATGCTCGTGATGNACTCTGGATCGTCACANNTGTTTGAGATAGAAGGCGGTTACGAGTGGCGCTCGATGAAAGGACGACGACAACATGCTGGACTTGNTNAAACGTATCTGAGGAGAAAAGGACTCGGCTTGGATATAGATGCGCCGNTCAAGACNTGAACACTGGAACTCTGCCCCCTCCTNCCACTCGAATCATCCCACTCGGAACCCGCCCTCCAATCACGCTAACCGCCAACTGCGGCCGCACGCTGCCCGACTCTCACGATCNTGCCCGCTCCCTTGACGAGTCAGAATCCCATTTTCTCTCGTNGCGCGTGCTCTGTGACANTCGCGCTGTCACCCCGGATATAAAATGATGTGAATTGATGTGAGTCATAANNAGACCCTCATCTTCAACCACCATCAATGAGACTGAATTTTTGTGCTGGGATGGTAGCGTACGTGCTTGGAATGTCTGATTCAAGACCAAGACCGAAGATCCAGCAGCAAGAGCTGTGTATTGACANCGATCAAGCGCCAAGACCCNGAGGCAACCTCGNAAAAAGCGCCTGTGNGAGACTGGATCCACNGANGAAAACTTCNTAGGAGCGAGACCATACACTGGACTTGCTTCAGAAGTGNNCCNGAAGCCCGGAANCTGAAGACAAGCCAANCTGTGGGCGACTANNGNACCAACAGGAGACCANCAGCGCNTTTTCTGCATGAGAACTGAGCGACAGATCAACACTAGAGCTGGGCGTCAGACAAGTGGGCTGAGGTCATTTGCAAGACGTCAAAGCTGTCCTGGAGGATCCTGACCGCTGGGGGAAATCAAACAAACTTGGCGAATGAGTGAATTTGGGTAGAGTGCGCCGATGAGCGCCTGTACACCGTTCTACGCCAGTCACGTCGGTTATCCGAGTCTAAGCTTGTGGAAGTCGGAGGGCGAAAGTCCGAGGAATACACGTCGTTATTGTCCACACGTTCTGGATGAGGGCATGGTAATTCCGCAATGATAAAGAATTGATATTTCGTCGCGAAATCCGGATGGGCGAAGACGACCAAACACCAACACCAACAAGAATAAAACACTGAGAACAAAGAGCAACAGATATACTTGAGTTCAAAGAGAGAAAACTAGAGAAGGAGCCGACAAGATATGCTCACCTTGATGATTTTTCTACTCGGCCACAGTCATCTGCATTGTTTCTCCTCCACAATCGCTCCTCCGCGACTACTTCTCCTCACTTCTCCTCCTCAAGTCTCTTCCCATTGAGTACATAGTAGTTGTACTCCGCACGTCGTATAGCGACTACGGGGCAAGTTCGAGAGGCAGAGCTGCTGGCCTGTTTCAGCGGTTTGAAGCTGAGATTCTCCTAACCGCGGCTTGGTCGAAAATAACGGTAACAGGAGCCTCCTGTTGCTGGGGGTGCTTGGTCCCAAGAGAAAGGATTTTGTGGGAGAAGAGGCCTGCCAAGTATTTGTTGTCGACAAGGTTGTTGGTGTGGACAGTGGTCGTGGTCTTTCAGACGGCTATGTATTCGGCTCAACCCGAAACAGTCATTCCGCCCACAATTTGAATCCCAGCTCGCCTTTTCTGCACTCATCCCTGCTCGTGCCGCGTCCGAGATTTCACTATCCTCAGCTGTTGACTGCCGCAGCTCCTCTTTTACCCAGCCTCAATTTTTAGGAAGCTATTTGACGAACAGCCAAATCAACGAGCATCCGGATTGGTCAAGCAGAACAGCACATTCATCTCTGTGCCTACGCCAGCGAACGCTAGAAATTCCGAGCTGCATCCCGCTTATTTCCCGACGCTGACACTCTGAAATATTCCACCCGGTCAAAGGAATTACCTCACCAAATCTCAAACAAAAGTTTCGACTCGAACGGCCAGTACTCTCAAGCTCTTGAATCCATGTCAAAATACATATTCTACGGTACTGCTACTCGCCTCTGGCTCTAAATCAGCCGCTGGAATATGTCCACAATCTCAAAACTCGTCGCCTATTACGAACCGTCAAAGCTATTCGTCACTCTTTACAAGTGAGTCTATTGACTGAAATTCGAGTCAGTCGAATATCAATTAATGTCATCGTCTTACTATCCGACTTGTGTATTGCCACAGAAAGCCTCGTCTGCTAGATTTACCTTGCCCGCCGTCGGTGGAACTCCTTGTGGGAAATGGCACCCAATCGCATTGGACCGTCGAGAGTCTATCAAGCGCTTGTAACCAATATCCAAGGTCGTAAATGATCGATCGATCAATCCTATCTACTTATCACGACGCGCCTCATGGAAAAGGCTACAAAGCCTACATGTCACTCTGGAGCTTCGTGTCTCCAATCCACCACCATGTTTTCCATACTCTCGACGAGCAAACCCCCTCAAATCCACCCCAGCAACCCGAGGCAGGATAATATCGAGTAATGCGGCTGAAGAATGCTCCACGGAGCGCTGAATCGAGGTCACGACTCGGCAAGCATCCATTTGAGGGAATACCAGGATGGGAGGTTGCATTGATGCTTGGAGCATTTGGAGGTTTTTCAGTCGTAGCAAAACGCGTATTAGCTCATCCTGATTTCAAAAGATACCGGAGCATCAAAGATATACCCTCGTATTTCTATAAGAAAAAACAATCGCTTCGAGGGGTCGTACCAAGGTCAGGTCCTTCTACATTTTCTTGAGTGACAATCTTATCTTTCGAATTTCAATGATAGAGTAGGAGACAACGACAATTTTCGTCTCGATCATCAGACTCGTCTTGGTCGGTGGCTAGGGCTAGTGAAACTCCAGCAGAATATAAGCGTCGCCATGGGTTGATGAGGACGAGGACAAAAAAGAGCGATAAAGAACTGCCTAAGAACCGTGCTTAAGATGTACCTAAATGATGAAAGAGAGGCTGGAATTACTCCTTGAGCAGGTTCAGCAATATGAACTCCTTCACTCCGAGATTACATTGCACCCAAGGAGTCTCAAGCTCCGCTCAGTAGTTGAATTGTCAGTATTCTTGCTACTTGTGTCTTTCGCAATCCAGCACGCCATAGTTTCATCATGGTCAGGACTTCTAGATTACACGAAATAAGTGGGACAATGTGTATGCAACCACAAGGTAGCACAAGATGTCGAGCACGATTGCACAGGCCATTACATAACAGTCCTGTCGTTAGGTATACTCGTTTCTATTGGATTCGGTAAACATGCAATCCTTATCCAGGTCATCACCAATCTTAATTTGAGGGTTACGCAAATAGCTGGTACGGTTTGTTAATGTTCTTGAGAACGATAACAAAGGAGATACTCACTACATGAGGTCGATGTTGCAATGGTGGTTAATCACAAGGTCCAGTCCATCGCTGATACATCGTCAAAGATACTCGATATGCTGGAGCCGGTATCCTAACGGAACATCTTGTATTGAAATGCGGAGACCGGCTGGCCATTGTCGTAAAGGTGTGTTCCATCGAGCGGTAACACAATCAACGAGCAGGAAACTCCAGCTGAGACGATCGCTGTGGGTATCTTCATCGGCAGGTTCAATTTCGAAGTGTCTAGCACTGTCCATCTCGTCACGAAAATCTCTACGTATGGATATTGCATGCCAAGATACTTTTCCCGGCTGGTACGACACCGCTTCGAAGAATGGGATAGCTCTCTGAGTTTGAGAGAATGAAGAGCGCCCATGATCTAAGGCATGTCGAATGGGCTCCATACGGCCGTACCACATCTTGTAGATGGTGCATTACGATCTCGGGACCCATTGGTATATCTCCAATACCTGGTGCATATGGCATGAATCGGCACCAGTATTCAACGAGGTTGGGACAAGTCAGTTCCAGGTGAATGCAATGTGGCAATGAGACTGCACAGAGATCGATAGCAGTGATAGTCTGCGCGATGATTGGTAATGGGCCGATAGTCTCGACGTTCCTGAGTATAAGGCGCCGTAGAGAGTGGTTATTTGTGAGGTCCAGGTCTCCCATGCGGTATGGTGGGTTAGATCTAGGCTCCCATGCGCGTCCAAAGCAAAATGATTCGACATTGCGGTATCTGCAGAGAGGAAATTTGTGCAGCAATAAAGGAGGGGAATTTGGCATGCTCAAATGAAAGACGCGAAATCTTTCTGCATTTGAATTGACAAGTGCAATAAACTGCTCAAGTCTTTCATCAAGGGCAGACATAACCGGATACGAATCGAGCATCCACGAGTACCGCCTTGGGAGGAGGTTGAGCTCCAAGGAGATTCGAAGTCTTTTCAATCTTTCAAGGTACAATTGCAATAACGCCGCTCGACGCGGTACGTGGTCGCTCAACTGCACATTGATAACCAGGGATGTCCAAAGTCTCGGAGCAGACTGGACAACCTTTCTCCAGTACGAAGAGACAAGAGAAAAGCAGCGAATTTGTCGATACGCGTCGGTACGCGATACTAGGGGAGTGTGTGCTTCATTCCATTTGTACCGTTGGTCGCGTCGCTCTAAATCTCGAGCAGGAGCAAGGGCATATTCGAGGATTATCGCGAGGGTTTCCGAGGTTAGATGTCGCTTTGACCTTGCACACAGTTAAGCCTGCGACGGAATATGATTTCTTCACGACCGCACTCGCGGCTATCCTCTTGTAGCTGGAAGTGTATTCTGCCAACTCCTGACTAGTGTGATTATGGATCATGCCAAAGAAACAAGACAAGAGGTATGTTAGCCGAATTTGAAACTGCAATGGCGAGAAGAGTGGCGTGAGGCAGATGAAGGCTGGAGTTGAAAGGCGAAAAGCGACAAGTGGACTTTTCAAATGCGTCATCCAAAAATAGTGTATGATGTAAATAAGCGTGAGAAAGTGAGAGCACTGTATGAGAAAAATAACACCAGCATCAAAATCCGATTCCGAACTCCGAAAAACCACATGCACAGACAAGAAAACGAATGTTATTCAAAACCAAGCACTAGCCTATATCCTAACAACACCAAGTCCAAACGCTCGCATCATCCGACTCAACACTAATAACCTTCATCGATGCTGAACCCCTCTGCACCTCCTTCGCAAACCCCTCGAACTCCTCCCTCCCAAAAACCAACGGCAAACAAGGCCTCGTGATAAACACCTTCGTCAACTCCGGAAACATACACAACCACCTAACAAGCAGCTGAACAACTCCATCCGAAGAATACGCAATCAACTTCGAATCCAGCTCCAATGCCTTCACACAACGTAACCTCCTCGTCGGATCCGTTTCTCCAAGATGATTCGCGCTAGCTGGCTGTTGTGAACGAATCAAAGTATCACGCAGCCAGTTATCCAGACAGTGAACGTATGTGAATTCAAGACATAGCGTGATGTCGTTTGTGCATGGTATGAGCGCTTGAAGTGCTAATACCGCTCTGTGAGAGTCACGGACCATGTCACCTGCGGGCAGGATGACCGTTGCAAGGGATGTAAAGGATTCTAGGGGAGGAAAATAGCGGACTAGGTATTCCGATGACGTGCGGAGCCTCTGTAGGCGGGGAAGTATACCCGATGGCAGGGCAGGAGGGTTATGACGAAGATATGTATTGTGGTGGAAATCGAGAGACGCAATCTTGGGGTGTCGATTGAGGAAATCAGAAAAAGCTTGGCCGGGTATAATGCAATGAGAAACAGTAAAGTTTTTGAGAAGAGGGAGATAGAGTGTCGTGATAAAGTCGTCCCATTCTGAGAAATTGTAGATGTAACGGAATGTAAGAGTAGTGAGGTGGGAAGTGTTGAGTCGATAAGCGAGCAGAGGCTGAAGGAATGTTGGAAGCGTTTGCAGGTGACATGATTCTAGATGATTAGAAGGCCTTGCAACTCTGGAGGTCCTCTTCTTCCCAACCACGGGAAGCGATAGCTTCTGAATAAGCGTGGCTAGCTTAT
>JANIEX010001302.1:0-10512 GCA_027627405.1 Leucocoprinus birnbaumii | reverse complement strand
GATGTTGAGCAACTATAGGCTGCTCATAACCTCAACTATCTTCACAGGCTTGTGGTTCATGAGAAACCACCGGCTTTGAGGTGAGTGTACGCGTTAGTCTCGGGCTGCTGTTCCTCTAGTAGGAACATACGTCGACCAAAAGTCTATGCAATGCCGCTGCCATCGTCCAACCGGCTTTGCAGTCCAGACTCCAACGTCAACACGATGATTATCCGGTCCAGGCAACATTTTGCCGTAAACAACGTACAGAATGGCGCGAACGAAGCACGAGAGCACAATAATCACCTCTGAGAAGGTCACGACGACAGGCTTCCACTTGGTGTTCGCGCTTTCTGATTTAGCCGTCTCCAGCGAAAGTCCTTTCGCGCCGCATGTCCGATAACCCGAGACCTATTATTAGGTAGTCAATATAAAGTAAACTGCTATAAAGCGTACTCGACTACCCACGGATGCATATTCTTGGACCTGGTGCTCGACTGCAAGATTGTGTTAACGCGTTATCTAGGTACCATGCCTTTAAAACTACTACGTGGTTGTATTGTTCTGGATCTCGCAACCTGAAGGGTTTTGTCATCCTGTAAGGAATCACGATGTAAGGAGTCGTTCATGTGCTCAACGGTACCTGTTCAGCTAGCTTCTTCTAGGTATTACTACTGAAGACGCGAGGTATAAAAACCTCGTGGACAGTCAGGGAGAAAAGTGAGTGATACCGATCCTCTACCGAGTCTACTTCCTCGTCATGGCATTTTCTTTGAAGCTGCTGTCTACTGTTGTATTATCGGCACTGTATTGTCAAGTATCTGGCGCACCTGCCACACGGGGCTTCAGAATAAACACGCATCGCTCCCATGTTGTTGGCCGCGGTTTGGAACTCCATACCTATCATCCATCTTCAACTTTCGAAGTAAGGCCGGTTTATTCGAGTTTGGTGTTTATTGACCCACCCTACAGACTTTCGGAAGTGGCGTCGATCACCCGCTGTCAAGACGAGACGACACTGACATTAAAGAGTCTTCAATTGCTTTCGTGCAATCCCATCTCGGCGTCTCGCCAGAAACAATCTCGTTCAAATCAGGTTATTCCGGAGAGGCAGCTAAACATGCTTACGTGAAACAGACATTTGTACGGATCTCTCCTCACTTACAGCCTTCATGACCTCAAATAGATTTATGGCAGAACGGTATCCCGGTCGCAAACGCGGCTGCGAACGTCGCGTTTAACCATGATAATAAAGTGGTAGCCTTTGGTTCTTCATTCGTCAAACCTAGTAGGTAACTTAAAGCCCAGTTCGCAACTCATGTCTTCTGAGCAACGTATTGTAGAAAGCATCGCTTCTTCTACCCCGTCCATTTCCGTCCAAGACGCGACCTCGACGGCAGAAGCTGCTTTAGATGGCACTTATAACAGTCATCCAACCTCCATCCAATATATCGCAAAGGAGGATGGGACCCTGGTCCTTACTCACGCTATGCAAATACAGAATGAAGCAAAAGGCACTTGGTACGAGGCGTTTGTGGACGCACATTCGGGAGAGCTCGTTCATTTAACCGACTTTGTTGCTAAGGCTTCTGTATGTTGTGCCCTATATTGCGTTCAATGCGGATGGCTCATTCTTTTTCAGTACCTTGTCCTTCCCATTCAGAAGCAAATACTCACGCAAGGTTTTGAAACCCTCACGGATCCCTTCGATAGTTTCTCTTCGCCTTTAGGATGGCATTCAGACGGCACTACAAATTACAGGTATGCATAGTGCCCCATACTTTTTACTCTCACTGAGACTCAATGTCAACTTCTAATAGTACTACAACGTGAGCATGCTCCACCTTCTGCGTGTGGCCATCTCTAATTTGTTCGTGTCGTAAAGGGGAAATAATGTTATCGCCTATAAAGACACTACTCCTAGTGCCCTCACGGGCGCTTCGTCTCCCATTCTCAATTTTATTTACCACCAGGATCCGACCATTCAACCGACTGTGCAAGTGAACGTTGACGCAGCTCGTACAAATGCTTTCTACCTCGCAAACTCGGTCCATGACATCATGTACCGGTGAGTATATCCTCCTTGCGAGATGGTCCTCGGGCTGAGTAATTGGATCGATAGCTACGGGTTTACCGAGGTATGCGACTCACCTTCGCCGAAGTTACTCAAGCCCTCATAATGTGCAGGCTGCCTTTAACTTTCAGACAAATAATTTCGGAAAAGGCGGAAAAGCTAATGATCCAGTTCAAGTCTCGGTTCAGAGCTCGGCAGGACTAGATAACGCTGATTTTGCAACGCCACCTGAGTAAGTTTATCTTTTCGGAACCCGAGATGCCTGCTCATTATGTTTTTCAGCGGCCAGAAGCCTCTAATGAGTGAGTGACCTTTGACGAGAGATTTGGAATATCCTAAAATTCTACTAGGAATGTTCTTGTGGGACTACGTCCAGGTAGAACTTCTGACTTTCTCGTGGAGGCCAGTCTACTCATGGCATCACTAGCCAATGCGCGATGGGGCACTTGAAAACGACATAGTTGTTCACGAGAATACGCACGGGATGACAAACCGCATGACCGGTGGCGGCACCGCTGACTGCCTTCAAACGACGGAGTCCAGGGGACTCGGTGAAGGTAATTATTTGCGTAGAGTCAAAAGATCATGTACTCATCGCCTACTCAGGTTGGTCTGATGCAGTTGCAGAGTAAGTCTTACTCGAGCTATATTTGTACATATTACACAGCACTCATGTCTAATCTCTTGGACAGGTGGACCGAGCACAACTCGAGCTCAGTGCCCGACTACGTCATGGGCCAATATGTGTCGAACTGGGGCCCCGGTGTCCGCGGCCGGCCTTACTCTACTTCAACGTAAGAGGTCTACTATTTAGCCATTTTCTCGAGTTCACTCTTCATCAGGACTGTGAACCCTCTCAAATATTCGAGTCTCAATGGGAGAACGGAAGTTCACAGTATGTCACTCTTCTCGCGTTGATATCTCGTATTACGTGTGTTGAATGCCTATATAGGTATCGGTGAGATCTGGGCTAACTTATTACACAACGTCTACGCTTCCTTGGTAGGAAAATATGGTTGGTCAGCAACAGCTCGAACAGACCCAACAGGATCCGAAGGGAATGTTGTATTCCTACATCTTTTGATTGATGCGCTCGCGCTTCAACCGTGCAACCCTACTTGTGCGTGTCTTCGTCTACTCTGGTCAGAATGTCCCTCACAGGCTTTGTAGTCGTGAATGCGCGAGCCGCATGGATTCAGGCTGATGCCAACCGGTACAAAGGTGCTAATAAATGTCTGCTCTGGAGTGTTTTTGCCAGCAGGGGCCTGGGAGCCAGTGCTACCTCGGCCTATGTCGACGATTTCACTATTCCTAGCGGCTGCTGATTGTTAAGTACGAGTAACAATATTGTTACCTTCCTCTGACTATCACACGAGTTACTACTGTAACATGTATCTCATAATCAAGATAATTATTATGATTTGGAACGCGACTCTAACTATCGACTCTCATAGAATCAGCACTCAGAAGGCACTGCCATTCTTGTCTCTGTTTAAGTAAGGTGTATTCAGGTCGAGTCACGGAGATATCACCCAGGTTTTTCAGAGCCATCAGTGCACGACTGCTACACGGTCAGGCTGCTACCAAAGTCATGAAATGAGACATCCCGAAATCACCGTTTGAACATCCTTCGCCAAGGAATATCGAATTACCTCACAATGACGTCGTCTCGAGCTCGCTACCCTGGAGCCCGTGCACTTGTCGAAAATCGGGTCCACGCATGGGCTGAAATAGGTTATTGTCGTGGATGACAACAGTGAGTCGCATTCAACACTCATCCACCTACTAGCAAGAATGTCTTGGCAGAATCGACGCTGAATACAACCACGACGTAGTATCTTGGCTTTTCTAAGGTTTTAACAAGGTTGCTTGTGGACGACAGTCGTTGTGATAACGAGGCTGTGCCCTTTTGGTTGGCGGCTGCCGAATGCTGTGCCGAAGACAATACCATCATAAAGCAAGGTCATCGGCTAGCGACGGTCAGGAAAACCAAGGCATAATTTCAGCCACTCTGGGTTTCCACCAGGCCGCGCTTACCTCCATCAACAAGGTTTGTGGACGCCAAGAAGAATTTCGTGGCAATGGGACAATTGGAGACCAGTAATATCTTGCTTAGTCAGACAAAAATGTAGAGCATCGGAGTTGGTTCCTTGTCCTTTGTCTCTTGTTACTCATTTCTCTTCGCTGTGTAATGGGTATAAAAGCGGAATTGAACCAATCCCATTCACACTTCCTGTTCAACTTTGCCTTTTCCTTTTACCTTCTTCCCTTTCCCTGTATTATTTGCACACTGGACGGCGGGCACCGTAGGCCCTTCGGAGAATGGCGCTTATTTCATTTCCTTTTATAGCATGGATCCTGGGGATCATTACCTTTGTTCTTTTCACGAAGACCCAATTAGTGCAAGCACATCCGTGGCCCTTATATGTCAAACATTCAACTCATAGGACGAGACATTACGCTCGTGGATTAAAATTGGATGCTTACAATCCGAAATCGGACTTCGAGGTACGTGTCTTCAAAAAAACTCGATTCAAGCAAGAGTTGCTAATGAGGAGTAGACGTACAACCCTCGATCCAATAATACAGGATCAAAATTTACTAGCATCGAATGTCTCACACCTGGAGATCCCCCGGACTCGGAACGATTACATAACTCCGCGGTTTTGTTCGTGAGCTCACAGCTCTCCACGAACTCTACAAATGTCCTATATCATAAAGGGTGGTCTACTTCGCTTGGGAGTTACGCCTACGTGAAACAGTCCATTGTAGGTGATTATCCAACCTTGGTGCCCTCTTTTGACTGAGTTCTCAGAATGGCGTGCCCGTCGCTAATTCCGTGGCCAATGTTGCCTATGATCGGTGTTCCCAAGTAGCTGCTTTTGGTTCATCTTTCATCACCATTGAGGGGGGTACGTCCATCATTCTTGTATCCGATCCAATCAGAAAGCTTATACCCGGTTCACGCGCAGCTAATATTGCTTCCCCGTCTCCTTCAATCAAATTTGAGGACATTCGTCCTAGTGTTGAAGAATCTTTAGGGGGACTTTGCAGAGACTCCGTCGCCCCAAGTCTTGAATACTTGGTGAGAGTGGAGGGATCTGTCGACCTTACATACGTTGTCCAGATAACGAATAAGACGAGTAACCTTTGGGTCGAAGCTTTCGTATCTGCACACTCCGGGCAGGTTTTGAGCGTCACCGACTTCACTGCTCATGCAACTGTACGCCAATTTGATGCTCTATCCTTCGCCTATTGATGTCTCTTGCTGATTCAGTTCAACGTTGTGCCTATTCAAGAAAATAACTTCTTTGATGGCAGGAAAGTCTTGGTTGACCCAGAAGACCTTCAGTCGTCACCAGTCGGCTGGATCTCTCCTCCTCAAGAATTCAATTTAAGCCTTGAGCTTCCCGGGTTCGTGAGACACTTCGTGCCTCTTGTAATTTTACTCACTCCTGCACTGACGTTACAGCGGCAATAACGTAATCATGTTCGCCGATAGATCCCTAGCTGTTGGAGACACGCGCGTGGCCAACTCTATCGAACAATCAAACTCGATTGGACTATTCAACAATAACTACGACCCTGATGATCCTAGAAACATTAATGGATTAGAAGCAGTGCTCGATAATGCCTTTTTTGTCATGAATACGATGCACGACATCTCGTACAGATACGGATTTACGGAGAACGCCAGTAACTTTCAACTTAGTAACCTGGGCAAAGGCGTATCGGAAGGGGAGGGTGATCCGGTCAGAGTATCTGTTCAAGACTCTTCCAGTACCAACAACGCGCAGTTCCAGACGCCACCCGAGTAAGCGAAAAGTATTTCCTCTCTAGGATGTGTGCCAATCAGGCTGATGAACGAGCGATTTTGATCAATAACAGAGGCTCTCCGCCTCTGGCACAGTTTTTCTTTTTCGACTCCAATGGAGTGAGTAGCTTCTACTCTGACTGGTATGAACTTGTGGGATCTAACAATTTAAATTGCCTTGATTAAATAGGCAGAGAGAGATTCGTCGTTTGCTAACGATGTTCTGATACACGAGTTCACCCACGGGATTACAAATCGGATGACAGGAGGAGGTACTGCTAGATGCCTTCAGAACCTTGAAGCAGCTGGTATGGGTGAAGGCTGGAGCGATATGATGGCTGCTTGGGTGAGCCAGAAGTCAGCGAATGTGGATGATTTCCGAGTGGGCCTTTACTTTGATCGGAAAGGCATTCGTTCTCATCCTTATTCTATCAACGAGTGAGTTAAGTTGATCCTCTTTGCCTTGTACTGACAATATCCAGAATCACAAACCCATTGAAGTTCTCGGACGTGGCAAAATTAAACGAACCTCATGGTGGGCTTTTCACCGGCAAGGGTTGATTTTGATATTAAAAGAGTCTGCGCAGCAATCGGCGAGATATGGGCAAACACGTTATACAACGTATACGCAGACCTCGTTCAGGATCTCGGATTCTCGGAAAATGCATTTACAGAAGTCAACGGACAGGAAGGTAACATAGTATTCATGCACAACATGATTGACGGCCTATTACTTCAACCATGCAACCCGAGCAGTCCGTTTCTTTTCTCTTTACACATATTGGCACTTACTTATGAGCTCTTTAAACAACCAGTGATCCAATCTCGTGATGCCATTCTGGCTGCCGACATGTTACGATATCGTGGTGCACACCAATGCGTCCTATGGGGAGCATTTGCAAGGAAGGGTTTAGGAGTTGATGCTGGTGACACATTCACAGATGGTTTCGCGGTGCCGCCGGAGTGCCAAACAGTGGTTAGTAACATCTAATCGTCACTCTCTGGCTCACACCCCAGCATTTCCATCTTCGGAGAACATCAGTGTCGGTATTGTATTTGAATTGATGAAGTTATGAGCATTACCATTGCAAAGCCTCTGCCATGAGATTCCATGACAGCGGTAAATAAACCGCTAATCGGTTGACCGCTGGGAACCATCCATGGAATTATTGGCTCCTTGCTGGTTCTATCTCCCTGGATCGCAGATTGTTTGGCTATCTGCTAGCAGTGGTCCGACAAAATTATGTTTCTATTTCGGCCATGATACTACGCATTGACCCCGTTTATGTACGAGGGACAGGTGGAATCCCCTCTGTTCACTTACGCGACCGGGATCGGGACCCGAAGATTATTGTCTATGATTATACCTTTAAAATAAGCTCCTCGTAAGTTGAAGGAAGTAAGTAAATGTAAGTTGTAGCCTCGACGGTGCCGAGAGATTTTAGAGGTCGAACTCATCAGAGGTAGGAAACACGAGGACGGCGCAGCGTGCTGGAGAAGAAGCTCGCAGCTCTGGGCTGGTATGTGTGTGAAAGGACTTCTGGAGAAGGATAATGCGGGGTAAAAGGCCCAAGGTAAGGCTCCAACCGTTTGTTTTTGTTTACGAAAAATGTGATAAACTAAACTAAACTAAACAGTTTTAGCCCAAGGAAGATGCGGAGATATGTGGGCACTATCTATTGGGTTGTGTTGATAATGTCTTGTCCCGATCGGGGATGGATGTAGATTTGATCATGGGGAGACCCCGGATAGCGGGTGATATAGAGGCCGCGTGGGAGGTAGGGGATTGTATAAGATACTTACGAGTCGTTCAAACGGTGGATCAACAATCTGCGCTACCCATCGAGAAAGCATAAACCACCTCCGACCATAATCAGGAATAATAGTGGCTTCATCCTCCCGAGCTCTACGCTCTATATCCCCTCTCCATGCAATCTAGCACTTTTACGGGTGCCAGAGACTTTCAACTCTATAACTGTACCTTTTATCATTCATCCCCACTGAATCCTACTTTCTACTACGTCGTTTGCCACTGGTGTCGTCGCTTCGGCTACCCCCCGTTCTACAATGAAGACATGACCGCGCAAGCTTGGGAATCTACGACTAGACAAGTTGCACGAGCTCCATATTGGACCTCTTGGACCTCAAATACACCACAGGTCTGTCAAAGTTCTTTCTCAGTCTGAAGAAAGCGCTGATAGGTACAACATGAAGTATTTGTTGCTAGGGGGTTATTTGCCATCGCTACCTGCCTTCGCATTTGACGCACCAGCTACTGCTGCGACATTGAACGTAGCGCCACGATATACCTCCAATCGCGATGTTTCTTGTCTTTGCCTCCCAACCGAGCACAACCCCGGATATGCGACGCCTGAGTCAAGCGCTCTGTCGTGTACCTCGGCGATAGTTATTCCCTTCTCGCCACCTTCACTTCAACGGTATCGAGACGTCGACCCCCTACCATCTTTACCGCCAGCACCTAATGATCATTCAGCGTTCCCAGTCAACGTTGTAAGGTACTGAATGAGCGTTAAACAATTCTTTCTCATCCGCATGCTCTCTTCAAATGAATGACCCTGGAATCACTCCAGCTCATCATGCAAGTATTTCGAGTCTCGACAGGCATTGGACTCGTTCTCTGAACAAAAAATTTATTTCCCGCCTGTATCTATCCGTTTCGAGCCTGTGTTGAAACGATATCTAAACGCTGGTGTGTACTGAAAGTATTATGCTGAGAGACCTCATTTGCACCCGTGTTAAAAGTCCCCTTCGTCTATAAGTTATCTTTCAATCAATATTCGGCTCAGGTCGTCGACTTAATAACATGTCCAGTGTGGTTTTGAAGCAGAATCTGTAACTCGCAAGCCGTTGAATGTTACTCACATCAGGAAAACCTGGTTTACTATCGATAGTACCAATAGTCCACTTATAGTCCATTTTTGGACTATCGAGCGGCCTATCAAAGTCACCCCCCCTAACCTATTAAAGTCCTGATCATAGAACATTCGTGGGTCTATTGGGCACCCTATCATAGGTCTCAATAGGCCGTTATAGGTCATCGGATAGCCCAGGGCCAATTGCCCTTGATATAGGCGTCTATTGCAGAGGTCGGATGCGAGTACATACTGCCAGTACAATTAAATGAGTTCTATATGTGATCTGTGTAGCTGAAACAAAAGCAAAGCGAACTGTAATCGAAGCGGATTTAGCATAATAGACAGAGGGCAAGTGAATACAAATAAAAGAATGAAGAATGCAGAGCACAAATTGAAGGCACTTGAAGCCCTCGAGCACGGCAACTAGGACTAGTAGTTGGCGGCATCAGCTGCCTCATCTCGACCGCCTTCATCACCTCCTTTCAAGCTACCCTCGGAGCCAGTCCTCAGGCCTCTTGTCATCCTTGCTGAGCTCAAAAATTCGAAGTCGTATAGCGCGTTCATCTCCAACGGTGTCGACAACCATGGCTGGCGTTCCAATTGATGTTGTGGCCTTGACACCTCGGAACACGTCAGCAGATGGGAAGATATCTGTATGAGATCACTGCTAAAAACGAAGTTCATAGATCGACTTACAGCCCCAGCCTCAGTATCTTTAGCGCAAGGATTACAGTGGCGGTGGTAGTCAGAAGAGAAGATGTCGAAAAACGGGCGAGTGCCTGAACGATGAACAGAGGTGATGTCACGCGAAGTCATCACGGGTTCGCGTGGACACCAGTGCATATATGCTGACTTCCTGGGCAAATGGGGACCTGGGCGATAAATCCAGTTTCTGGGAGCCGTCCGACGATTAGGCTATAAAGGAGGGAAAATGGCAGGTAAGAAGTAATATGGCAACAAATATGGACTGGGCTAAAATTACTTACTCAATATAATAAGACCTCGACTCTATATCAATTGGGCGACCTCAATATTCTAAGTGAAGGGGATACTGGCAAAGCAATGGCCAATAGGCATAGTACCTATTGCGATAGTACCAATAGGCCTCAATAGGCATAGGCCATGCTCATATGCATTGACATCACAGAAATCCGGAAATCCTGATGCCGCGTGATGGTTCTGACAAGGAGCGTCTCGTTGGAGATCAGCTTATCAGGTCAGATTTGCTGAGATATAGTCTCTTCCTGTCCGATGCTACATTATCACATCAGGTAATAGACCATAATATTGTGACGTCATGGTCAGTTAGCCTAAGGTGATCGAAACTTTCTCTAGTCTTCTCTGCGAGAGACTGCCAGAAAATGATCTGACAAGTATAGTCCAGGTAAATATCATGTCGCTCTCAAATAAGAAGGATTGTGTCTGTATGGTATAGATATTATCAGAACAGATTTTATTTAATCGTTCTATATGACTGTAAGCCTCGATCATATACAAACATAGGTAAATACGTAGTATATTACCTCGAGACTTACGACGTGATCCCTATCCGACTTTACCTCTTACCACGACCACCACCTGTACTCTGATACGCGTATCCCTTGTTTCTATTATACGACCGCTTAGACCACGCATCTCTCTTGTGTGATTTGTGAGTATTATCATTCTTTGGTGAGCCCTACTGGGCTTTCACTTTTTTTTTGCGTTGTCTATCCCGGTTTTNNTTTTTCTTTTTTTGAATCATTGCGAACGCACAATATTATCGACGA
>JANIEX010001301.1:0-10539 GCA_027627405.1 Leucocoprinus birnbaumii | reverse complement strand
ATTAGACTGAGTTCGGTCAAGCCTTGCGTGCCCTCAACCGACACAACCCACGGTAAGTCACACGAACTCTCGGAACAGCTATCCCCTCAATTAACTGGGCGTCTCACCCAATTAATTGAGGCCTTCCTTCTCACACCGTGACTGATCACAGCGGGCTCTTATTCTAGGATGAGGCACTGCCTCATCGAGGGATAAGATCAGCGGGATCACTGATCGGTGGCAAACTGGGGAAAACAACGCGTGCATATCAGTCGTGGATTGTACGCGTCCTTCCCCACTTTCTGACCACCACCTTCTCGGATCCCGCTCCTTGCTGGATCTATCCCTCGCTCTTCATTATGGTCTTTCTCTTTCTGATCGGTGAACACTCGCTCTTGAGCACCCATCCGGGCCTGCTTACCTGCCTAGCTTTTGATTAGTCTCCGCCTCTACTCTACTCCGCCGCCGCCGCCGCCGCTCCTTCCTTTGTTCTCTCATCTCGATTCATGACCATCTCCACTCTTATCACGACCCAGCTTCCAACTTCCTGGTAACCTCCAGGCACGGCCCTGGGCGCGACAAGATGACATCTAGACAATATCGTAGGTGCATCGGCCATCTCGTATCTTGCTCGAATCTCGCAAGCGCTGCCACCATGTCGCATTCTGGATTTCTCTACATCTCTTCCTTGCATATGATTAGATCTCTATCATTCTCCGATCATTCTCTTGCATTTTAGTATACTCTATATAGCAGTTTTATCTCTGGTGCTATCTCCGCCACTGTATATGTCTCTCCCTTTTTCTTTCATTCCCTACTTTTTCTCTCCCCCTTTCAGCAGATCATCGTTCCCCTAACTTATTTCATAGATTACTCTAGCATCATCGTCGTTTCTGTGACGCATTAGATACATTTTCTCTTTTAATATCATTCTTCTATTAATAGGGAATCATCGGTGGAATCTTCTGTCATTTCGATAGAGATGAAATCTACGCACTGTCAAGATTGGCGTTTGCTATTGAGGGAATGTCGTTCTTCCCGAGTGGCCTCATGTCGTGTATATAGAAGAACGTCGTAATCACCCACTCAAACTCAGCGCAGGCTGGAGGAACATTCTAATCGACATACATATAGATCACGAAGCCGTTCGAACATACTATCATAATGATACCATAATCAACGAGACGTGAAATGAGTAGTGCGAGAAACTAGAGCCGCGACAATACATCGTGGAAACAAAAAACATTCTAATATGGAGAGTAGCGAGAATGTGACGAGCGGTGTCAACTAGAGCAGTCCGCCAATCGGACGAGAAATGGAAACTAAGATCGCAAACTCAAAAGCATCTAAATATCTGGTTGAAATTTTTAAAAAGAAAGACTAAGAAAGACTGAAAGAAACTGCCGCTGCATGATAATTCTTGCCCCTTCCCGGCCGCTTCATTGAGCTAGCCTTGTCTAGTCGGTGCAATGGCCGTCACGGCGGACGGTCATTTAGCGAAAAAGTCAACAGGAAACTTAACGCTCGTGCGCTGAAGGCTCCAATAACATGACTTCGTAACTGATTGAACCAGACTTGAACACCAGGCTCCTCCGTTATCAATTGAGGCGTCGACACCAGGGAGAGGTCAATGACAATTGTCGCTTTGTTGGATAATGTTGTCGGCGGGTTGAGGAGTGCTAGCAACCCTTGTATGAGAAGAAACGGCGCTGGTGGCACTGAGCGAAATGTGAATGTCATTGACTCCTAGGATTTCGGGTACTACGAGTTCAGAAAATTCAAATCGGCATACCCAGGAGAAGATACGAGACGGTGAGCAAATTTACGGAAGGAAAGCGGTTTGATACATCAAGCTGGCCCAGCTGCTCGTGGCCCAAATGAGGAAGTGCAGGTCCAACAATGAGCGTAATAAGCTGGGGGGTTCGCATTGCTCGCTGCATGGCTGAGCTCTCGAGACCTGGACTTCGCCTATACGTAAGTAGTGGATGCAAGTCTAGTAGACAAACTGGTGCGATGATTGGCCGCTCGGTATGACGGTACCTCCCGATTTGGAAGTGACCTCACATCTATGCCCGAGTGTTGTTGTAGGGCCTAGGCCCCGGAAAATCCCTATCGATGTTGGAGGATGTTGGTAGCCAAATTCCAAAATTTCAGATTTTTGTCCGGACCCCGTGAGGCCTTGAGCTTGAGGTCCGCCCTCCGGATTTTTCCCCAAGCTCAACCCAATTTTATACCGTTCCGTCCGGATTTTCAAAAAAAAGAAAAGGCCTAATATCTCTTAAAAAACCTCAAAAAATTGCTAAAAAGCTGTACAGTCGCTGAAAGAGCCTGGCTGTTGAGAAAGATTGAATTTTTCATACCACGATTCTCACTCTGAGCCTTTACTTGCTGAATTTCAATGCCCTACCGTCCGTTTTTGCTTCCGTTCAGAGCCTGATGCTGTCCAAGCCGTTGCCGAAACGTGTCAAAACTCAACAAACTCAGATTTCCTCCTAGCTGTATTTCCTTGATCGATTTGAATCGATCGATACTATGATGTTCCGGTGTTTAGACTTCTTGTTCCGCTGGGACCCCTTAATCTTTGTTGATTGGCCCTGGCGGGCGCCTTGGCAAGGACTTGGCAGCATAAAACTGAAGCTCTATGGAGTACACCATTTTGCGACACGACATAAGCCAATCGCAGACAACTCCAATCAAAAAAAAGCATGTCTCGTAATATCATCGTACCCACAACAGAAACAACCAAATGTGCATCTTGGATGGACTCTTAAGCTGACAATCCTCCTGCGGTAGTTCTCACCGCAGTAATTCATCATAGGACCACTAATTATCTTGAGGTCTGTTTTGCAGTAATCGCAGTCATCAGCTTAAGATTGCTTATTACTTTCAATGCTGGACTGGGGAACTTAATCGCTGTTTTTTGCAAGTACCAGCAGACAAGCAGGCTTTTCGAAGCGAATCCAGGATCCCTCATCCAATGGTGTAAGTGGCATATACCGTAAATCACGCCGTCCGAATTCTTGATCTCAAATACAAGTGCCAGATTCTTGATTGATTATGGGAATGACTAGACGTGAGCGCCTGAATTCTGAGAACAAGATAAGTAGCCATGAGGTCGACGCGACGAATGCTGGGGTTGTTGTAACCCCGACGACTCGAGACTACCTCACCTCCGGAACCGAAATTTGGTGGGCCGTGAGGAGGACTCTGCAACCATGAAAATGATGACTCTTCTTGGCAGAACGCTTTCACCCATGTGGACGTGCTGCGCTTTTACCTACTTCAACGGTTTGATCCCATGTGTTTGCTTTTCTGCTTCTCTTGTGGGAAGAGACTACAAGAACATGCGCAAGAGCGACGTCGCCAAGGGGTTGGTAGAAGGGCTTGATGAAAGTGATAGGCACTCTCGAATTTGCTTGGCGAGTTGGGTGTTCATACGAATTGCCGGAGAGTTCAGTACTCAGTATCCACCCTTTGTGGACAACTATAGCAAGTGGATCGGAGGGTTCGAGACAATATGTCTGTTAGAGAATCATCAGAACCAGAACAAGTATGGCTCGAGAACCGACAAGCGCCTTGCGAAAGTTTGCAGTCCTACAGTTCAAGCCAATTGGTGAGTCTGAGTGATCATTGGATGTCTATCATCTTTGCCCTCAAGCTCGGCAACTCCGCGCTTGCTGGAGGGAACTGAATCCATGGTCTTGGCGAATGCTAACTACTGAGAATCTTGGTGTCGTAGGCGGCGCCTAATATGTTTAGAGCGGCGGTATAGTACGAACCGAGACTTCAGAAGAACACGAATACTTGTCCGACAAGATGCCAAGTTGCATATTCTTGAAGATTGGATATAGGCTTTGAAAACTGTGGTTCGTGGGTCGACATGAGGTTGGAAATTTTGAGGAAGATATAGAGTATAAGACCTAGTGGAACCCAACTGCATTACCAGTGAAGAGGATTACATGCTTGCTGCTCTTGAGTGTCAATATAGCCAGTGAAAAGGAAAAATCGAAAGTTATCCAGCGGCTCCGCATAGTGTCAACGGCGTCTCCGATCATCCAGGATTTCTCACGCATTTATTGTTTGATGATCGGCTGACTGGACCTTTACCACTCCGTTGGGTAGTGAGCCTTCCTTTTTGAACGATGAGCGCTGATCCTCCTCGAAGCACTGGTATATCACCTGTCCAGGTTCTGCCTTATACGTTACTTGAGGGCGGACTACAGAACCCGTCGCTTGATCTCTTCCACTGACAGCCCGCCGGCCGTTCGACCTTCGATTCGGCTGATGCCACAGAATGCTCGCACCCAACGAACGGACAAGACCTGACAAAGAGGACTCAGAAGCAGTACGACAGCGCGGCCTCTATTTATGAGTCTGAGGTCTTTCCCAATTGAGTCGATTCCTGACCCGGCGCCTTATGGGCAATGGTCGGCTTTCCGGGAGGGCCGCGTTAGATGGCGGGAGGATGACTCAAATAGTCCTCCCCCCCGCATCTTTAAATGCTGAGCCCTTGATTTCCTTTCTGACGTTAATCCCATACCGCTCACCCCCCTTTTAAAACCTCCGCAACCTTCACAACTCTCAAGATGATGTGGGATTTCGGTAACAGTGATCAGAATCGCCCAAGATCCTCAAAGCGGTCACCTAGTCCTGCGTATGCCTCTTTTCTCTGTATTACTGTACAAACAACTCACCGTAGAAATAACTGCGTTACCCTTTAGACAATATGCAAATGCAACCTATGCGCCCACCAATTACCCTACCAACTCTTCATACATGCCCATGCCCATGCCCAACATATCTAGTTCATCTCCGACATAGTGAGTTCCATATGCTTCGGCGCGACAATGAGTCTCTGATGTCTGATCTCCCAATTCTGTGAATCAGCCAAGCGCCCTCTCCTCAGTGAGCTATCGTTATTAGTTGTGTTTGAAACCGTGTCACTGAAGTCCTCAACAGGTATTATTACCCACAACAACCGTCCCCAGGGACTGAAGTCCTACCTCTGCCACAAGTCCATACCAGGTGGCACCCCAAGTTATCATAATTAAACGCTCTCATCACCGAAAGCACCGTGATGGCCGTCATCGGAGTCATTCGAATTCGCATTCTCACTCACAATCGCATTCACACTCACATTCGCATTCACCGCAAGCTCCTGTGATCCCACAGCAACCTATCATCAGCCACTCATATTCCGATACCGCCGCATACCTTACCGTTCCTCCGACTATTAATTACCCACAACCTCAAAGAGGCATCTCGTATCATCCTTCAAACGCATCTATTGGGCACCATACGCAACCCGTTATTCCTCAAATTCGGCACTCATACTCGGCAGCGCCAGTCCTTGCAACAGGGACTCATAAACTCCACAAACAGCGCAGCTTCTTCTGTTCTAGCTGCACAGGTCGCAAGAAGGCGCTCTGTGTGAGTCAAAGTTATCTTCGTCAAACCTGTGTTCCGCTCATTTGATGTCTGAAATATGCAGATTGGGATCAACTATACGGGGCAAGAACGAGCGCTTCGAGGCTGTATAAATGATGCGAATAATGTTCGAAGATGGTTAATCAGTATGTCTTCTATTTGACTCTAAGGACAGAACCCTAATACGACTACATTACACTGGTTAGAGTATCATGGGTTCAAGAGTGAAGATATCGTCCTGTTGACAGATGATACCTCAAATCGTCGACATTTACCCACCCGCCAGAATTTGATTGATGCCATGAAATGGCTTGTTAGGAGTGCGAAGCCCCATGATTCGTTGTTCTTCCACTGTTAGCTATTTCAGTTTCCTCTTGAATTATCAGTCTAACTCAAGGAGTAGATTCAGGACATGGTGGTCAGATTGAAGATCAGGACGGGGACGAGGCTGATGGCTTTGATGAAGGTCCGTAATGACCTCTCATGCGAACATCAGCTTACTCTCGAGTTACAGTGATATTCCCACTGGATTACAAAGACAAGGGTATGATTGTAGACGATGTACGCGCAAGTGGCTTCAGGAAACGTTACCACAATTCTAAGTATCTGCCAGGAACTACATGATATCATGGTTTCTCCTCTCCCAACGGGTTGCAGGCTGACGGTTCGTGCGAGCATTCCGTGTTTATTACCGTAAATTTGTGCTGACTTTATCGCTGTAATCCCAGGCTTTGTTTGATGTATGTAACTTTGAGTTTTCCCGAGTTTTGTCTAATGCGACGTTGCCAGTCATGCCACTCAGGCACGGTTCTTGGTACGTCAACACTCGCCAAATCGAGAGTATCATCCTAAGTAATTGTTATTGACAGATCTTCCATATATTGTAAGCCTTCGTTCACCCCGAGTTGGTATACCTACGACTCACAAAAAAAATAGTATTCATGCGAAGGACGCGAAAAAAGGGAACATACAACAGCACTATGGCGTAAGAGGAAGCAAAGCAGCGCGGATGTGGTATGTTTCACCGTACAGTATCTGAGGAAATTGAAACATATTTCATTGGAATAACGACAGATTTCTTGGTCGGCTTGCCAAGATGGTCAGACTAGCGCTGATACTTTCCATGAAGGTGTCGCTGTTGGTGCGATGAGCAATGTCAGTCCTATCTATATTCAGTGGATTCACTTCTTTCTGGCTTACACCCAAGATTTCTATATAGGCGTTCATTCGGTCGCTGAGTCAGTATTCGTTTTTAGCCTATGGGCTTTCCTAATCTAAGGTTATCTCAGAGGACCGACCAAACCAAACTTATTCAGAATTACTACACTCAGTCAAGTAGGTCGTAGTCGCCATAAACGGGACCCGGCGAGCTAATGCGTCTTGGCAGAACAATCCTTGGACCGAAATATAACCAGACTCCTCAGCTGGGGAGCTCTCATCGTATGGTGAGGTTTCAAGGTTTCTTTTGTTATTTTGAAGTTGATCACGACTTGCAATCAGGATATTAACCGCAAGTTCATTGTTTGAAACTGCAGAGGGTCTCGATTATATCAATTCAGTCATTATGTATCGTATACCTCTTTTAATTATCGGTCCAGGGGAGCATGAAACGGGTCAGGAATGCTCCATTGAGTCTAATATACCCAGCGACAAGTTTGCTCGAAATGCGCGTTGGGCAAAGAAATGCAGAGAAGGTCGGCTTCGGCTCAAATGATGACAATGACCTAACAGACCAGAGTGGGTGTGCTTGCTTTCAACCACCTACGCACCACCTGCAACCAGAACGTCGAGGGAGAATTGTGGCCTTAACATGGCTCTCTGCTGTGACGCACTGACTAATCTCGTACTATCTCTCCACCATCCGAGAAGACCAGGTCATATTCGGAGCCCCGCCAAATGACCGATCGGACTACTCAAAAAGCGTTCTATCTACCGAAGCAATGGTAGAGCAGTCGACTCGTGAATTTTTCCTTTCTGCTTCCTCTTGCTCTCTGGACTGTTTGTTCGCCTCTCAAACTCGTACACGACAGGCTCGCGACATACAACGCTGGCTGAACCTGCATTCGGAACGTCTGCCATCCTAGGTCATAATGCCGTGTAATGAGCTACATATGGTATTGGACAAGTAAAACTACATGTGGGTATGGTACATGATTTGCATGAGTCAGAGAGCAACAGACGAAATCTGAGAAAGCGATTATTTTAAGCATAGAGCTCATCTAGATACTAGCACGCTGCTTTGGTTCAGATTGCATATAATTCTGAACATTGTGAAAATTCTGGTGAGTAAAGGGTACTAACTATGCTCGAGATCAATACATACCCCGATCGATCTGGATACCATCCATTGCAGTTTGTCCAGACGCTGAGAAGTATCTTGGATCTGTGACACTGCGGCCATGTCGGTGCGTACCTGCATGTGTATTAGAAACCGCTCGGCGTGTTGATCATCGAGACAAAGCCTAGACGTACCCCTAGAGAGTGGAGAATGAGATTCATTGCATTATTGCAGTCGAGGAGTACACGGAGATCTTCCGGCTCGAGTGTAAACCTGTGGAGATAAACGTGTTCCTGCAGCCTTTTCGTTACCTCTTCTACTCTTTTCAGCTGACTAAACTTCAAGTTAGGAGTCGAGTTTTCATCAACGTGGATACCGTTTAAACCCTACCCGCCGAGTTCCAAGATTGCTTGGACCACAACTATCGGATAGTTTCGAGTAGCTTGATCTCGGACGCTGGCAGCCTTGAGAAGGCGACCCGCATTATTTACAAGAATGAGCAGGTAGTTATTCATCACCCGCATGCCCTAGGTTTAGATCAGCTTTTCTTCATGAACATGAAAATATTCTGGAGAGCTGACTCTCATGCGTTCCGCTATGCGCAAAGCGGTCGAAACGGCAGCTACGAGACCGGGGACGGGAAGATCAGTCACAGCGGCGACGACAATCCCAAGCGTCTGGGTGGTGTAGGTAAGAGTGCCCGTTGCAACAGGGTCTCGCCCTATTGCGACCTCGTAGAAAGAATCGACATTGGGGATATCACATAGCTTAAACTGAGATTCCGTCGCTAGCTGAGGCTCCACTGCCATCCTGGTGCCAGTCTCATCAACTGACTGTACCCGGCCTCTAGGGTGATTCACTAGACGCCTTCGCCTTGAAAGAGATGAGGAGCGGGAGACCGGGGTCGTGTCAGATGAGTGGATAGATTCAACGGATGAACGAGTCGAACTTGAGCTTGAAGAGGATGGTAACGATCTCTGATCTTCAATTTCGCGCAACTCCTGTCTCGCATCCTTTAAATACTTTTTAAGCCATTTATGCTGCGCACGGCGAGGAGTAGAGGTCGACGATAGGATTTTCTTGAGCAAGACTTCGACTTGGGCGATGAAATCCTTGAGCACTTTGGTGGCCCAGGAAAAAAAGGACTTTCCCGCTGTTGTTTCAAGAGCCAAGCCCTGGTCCACCAGTTCCCTCTGAATCAGGATAGGCTTTGGGTCCATAGCGAGGGTGTCGATGATTTCCCATGCGGACGCGCAAGTATACTGAAATCGGTGCATCTGTGACCCGTTCTCCAGCAAATCGTTCCAGAAATTAGTGCGAAGGTCTTCTTCCCTCCGCTCACCCTCGCTAATGTCGGGAAGAAGATCCCAACTAGTAGTTACAAGTCGAATGTTGGAGAGGGCGTTCTGTCCACAGAGCCTTTGGAACATATCGAAGTTGCGCAGTATGCTATTGGGCATTCGATTGTCGGAGATCCGGTGCAAGTATAGGATCCCCGACAGTTGGATTCCTCGCTTATATCTGTATTCGAGAATCAGCATTCAGTATCATGTGTAGGAAACAGAACACCTACGTCTGCTCCAGCCACTCTGCGATTCCCCTGAGAATTTCGATATCACTTTTGAAGGTATCGTCGAACCCGGGGGTGTCGACAAAAATTACATCGTTGCCACGAGTAGCATTATGACACCGCACAACTTTGCTCACTTGTGTGCAGGATGTCAGGCTTTCACCAACCACGATTTCGTCGGACCCCGTGGCAATTTTGATAAACTGGTTTTTGGAGGGGAAGGGAGAAGTCAGGTCATGAGGAAGGTCCCAGTAGGAGATTCTTTACCGAGCTCTTTCCCGCTCCCGTCGGACCCATCACACTGAAAAAATTGTATCAGAGTTAGCTCGAGAGGTAATGGGGCGAGATACTCACGCGATGATGGGCGGCACATCCGAATTTTTATCTCCAAAGTTGTGTTGAGAGATACTCATTGGACTTTCGCAATAAGGGGACGGCGAGGAAAACGCGGTGGTATAACTCAGGCCGGTTGAGCCTGTTGCCGAGCTGGAAGTACTCGAAAAACTGGTTGGGGTGGGCAACTCGTCGCATAGAAAACTGGGCTGGGGTGGTCGCAGATCATCAATAACATGAGGTGGTATCGATGACTTAGGTTTAGAAGAAGATGGCGCCATGGTGGCTCGTAAAGGCTTGGAGAGGGGAAAGAAGCGAACGTACAGCCTAGTTTGCCCCGCATCCAATTAAAGGGCATGCCATGCTCTAGAACCTCTGTGATTAATGACGTGAGTGGCTGGGGAATAATTCTATCACCAGTATCGCAGTAATTGTGAAGGGCCCCGCCGTTGTGTTTCAAGATTCGAGATCGACTCATGGCCACAAAGACTCCGAGCGCAAACGCTTTATCTAACGATCAATTTATAATAAACGCCTGCGAAGCTGTCGGGGCTTTGCCGAGAGACGCTCGATGTGACAAGGCAGGTCGAGGTTTCCACGTTGCAAAAAGCGAGAAGCATTTTTGCAAACGTGTATCAGTCGAAGTTAGGTCATGGTGACCCCGAAGTTTGGTGAGGTGTCATCCAGCAATCGCAGAAGAGTTTGGGGCATTGACATCGTAACAAGTAGATACCTCCGATTGACTCCAAGATCAACAGTCGAACCGTTGTGCTTCATACTCTGCTAACGAGGTTCTATGAGCAATTGACCATACATAGAGGACTGCTTCATATAGGAATGATTCGAATACCTAAGTCGTCGACGGCATCTTGCTGCTTGTAGCGGTCTTGCAAGGCTAAATAGAATAGACAAGATGAATTTCAACGATCGGCCCTAGAGCCGTCACGATCTG
>JANIEX010001300.1:0-10568 GCA_027627405.1 Leucocoprinus birnbaumii | reverse complement strand
CTCTGAATCACAATACGATCAAGATCAGGACAAAAAAGGCTGTGTGCCAGCCTGTGGCGTTAATTTCAACAAAAAATGCCATCCCAATCTCGGAAATGCGGCGCGCCCATTAGGCAACTCGAATGTTGTTATCTGTCACTCCCTGTCACCTCACTCCCCTCGGTGGTATAAAACTTGAGCAGGGCGCATCATCATTAGTTCGAAACAAACTCCAACAGCAACAGGACAGCATCAAGCATAAACTATGTACGAACAGCCTCAAAGGTCTTTACCCTCCAAACTAGCGAACGTGAGCGGGGAGAATGCCTAGGGGGAAAAAGTCACTTGATCAGAACCATAAGAAGTATTACGAACGTGCGCTCCAACTTACATATCCTCCGCCTTCGAAATGCTTACTATTACCCTCGACCCAATGGAGACGGAGAGCGTGTAGGAAAGCCGAAAGCCCCTATATAACAACACAGCATCTTAGTCGCAACTCCTATGATCATCAAAGCAAAAGCGTGACAGACCTCCATGATGCAAAGAATGAAAATTGTACAAGCAAACCAGAAAATCACCATCACGATCAGGATAACCCAACCAAATAAGGTACTCGGGCCGAGATAGTCCTGC
The DNA here is from genome assembly GCA_027627405.1 of Leucocoprinus birnbaumii. NCBI lineage: Eukaryota > Fungi > Basidiomycota > Agaricomycetes > Agaricales > Agaricaceae > Leucocoprinus > Leucocoprinus birnbaumii. The sequence goes on along the minus strand of JANIEX010001300.1, from coordinate 9,953 downwards.
AATGTCATACTCCACAAAACCTCCGACAATTGTGCATGGGCAAGTGACAGTGCCCACAGACGGAGATACGAAGCAGTATGCGAGATACAACCGAGACAAAATTCGATGGTATGGATAACTTGATGGATGACAACCTCGCTGAAATCATGATGCTCCTGAAAAAGTTCATCATGTCAAACCCCCGGCCGGAGTCACGATCAGCTAATATGTGGAGCAACTCACCTCTCCTTCATCCGCGTCTTCTATGATAGCCCGACCGTCGCCTTCCTCCTCTCCTTCCAGTATATCGTCAGCTCGGTCTCGGTGATTCTCCTCGCCGTTAGCCAAACTGGAATATCCTTGCCCTTGTATCTTCTTCATATCCCTCCAAATAAGGTAAGGTTTGCCTATCAAGAGCCAGGGAACGCAAACAGCGGCCAACAATAGGAGTATAACCTGAACTGTGCTTTGCCCGCGGTAGAGCTGCATATCGGGAGAAACCTTGCCGGGCGATAAGAACATGCTGATAAGCATGTTAAGAAGCGAAGGCGGTTGCGTCGAAGCCGTGGACCAATCAATAGACCACTTGTACAGGATGCAAATTACCAGATAGCCGAAAATAGATTGCAGGAACAACATCGAAGGGACGAAATTCGTCCAGATGTCAAGGGTCCGTTTGAACTTGAGATGATTAGGAACCTGAAGACACAAGGCAAACGTCATCTAGGGTAACAAAGTTCAGACGAAAACTGAGGTTGATAAGAATGATGAAATAGCCGCACATGAATGACACCTAGAACGACAGACATCTTCATCTTGTATGAGTTGGTGAACACCAGTCCGTTAGACGCGCCATGCCACGCAGGATCCAGACCAAAGGGATATGTGTGGCCATTACTGATACCGGTACTGGTACTGTTACCGGCTGTAAAGTCCCAACCTGAGTGCCAGATATGCAGGGACTTGGAAAAGATGTCGTTGTACATAAGACCAGTGTAAATCGAGAAGACGCCCATGAGGAGAATAATGTAACGCCCGCTGAAATATTCATCAGTCAACAATATTAGTTAGTAGAGCATACAACGCACTAGAAGAACTGGCCCATGATCTGTGGAATGGAAAGTCGTGTTAGTTGCCAGGTAGAGAACAAAGAACTGAATACAACAAACCTCGCCGAGATCGGCTTTAGCGAGGCGCCTCTCATTGGCGATCCAATACAGAGCAGCGCATAGAATGATGAAACCATGACCAATATCACCAAACATGACCGCGAAAAGGAATGGGAACGTAATGACCGCAAACAATCCAGGGTTAACCTCCTGATACTTGGCCACACCATAGCTATCCATGATAGTTTGGAAAGCTTCGGTAAACTTGTTCGTTCTCATGAACGTGGGTGGAGTCTTGTGCGTCCTGAGTTCATGCAGAATTGGGGGTACACTAGTCCCTGATTCCTCCTGTTAAACTCGTGGTCAGGAAAGGTTTTACTCGGTCAACGGTAATCAGACTTACAGTGGCATGGCGAAGGGCCAACTGGATTCTGGTAATATCCCGCGTCGGCACCCACCCTTCCGCAATGAGGGTCTTACGTCGTACATCGTAATTGAACAGATTGAGAGTTTCATAGATGAGCTTCTCCTTCTTCACGACATCTTGCCAGCTTCGAAGGCTCTCTCCAATCTTGACCAACTCTCCGCGCCTCGTAACACCAGTGTTGTAGAGGACAGTCTGGAGATCCTCGATTCGAGCGGTAACTTCGCGGAGTGCATCAGCACGTTTGTCCGCATTGGCGTCGATGGGATACAAAGTAGCTCCCATGGATTCCGCGATTTTGCGAATCTTGGCGAGAAGAACATCTCCGTGAGCGAAGATGATGAAAACGTTCTTTCGGGTTTCTGTGCCAGTGGCAGGATCGACGAAAGGCTCAGCAATGTCAGTCTGGTTCATATAGAGGTTGCCACGCAAGACGCGCCAGAGCACACGCTCGAAGGTAGCAACGCGAGCACGATCAATAGTGCCAGTGACGAATCTGCAACCGGGATGAATTGAGGGGATGAATCAAAAAAGAATTAGGGGACGTACTCAAGATCGAACTGGGAGTCACCGGGAGTATATTGACTCTCTTGGTCATCATGTTGGAGCAAAGGAGCGGCGCTGTCATCGAAAGAAGTTCTGATGTCCGAAGACTGGCCTTGGGCCTACAGACGTATGAACATAACCATTCAAATATAAATCGCAATCCGAGCTCACCCTGTCGAAAAATACCGCGGTCTCCCTCAAAACATGGCGGGCCTCAATCAACTGCTTCAACCTCTCAGTCAAAGTATTGTAGTTCTCGTTCATACGAGTGAGCTTCGTCTCATGCTCGATAAGTACGGTGCTCAACTCATCCATAGTCTGCGCAGCGCGAGGACCAACAGTGATGAGAGGTGCCGAGTCATAGAGGGGCCGGATGGGAATAACATCTTTCTCCTTGTCTATCTGGCCAGAGAAGAAGCGGACCCGCCGTGCCATCTCGTCGACGCGGCGAATCTCACCAACGAAGGAGCGTTGAAAAGGATTGACGTTTGGATTTAGCTATGGACTGGACTGAGTTTTGGTCCTCAATAAGCTTGATATAACAAGCACTTACATCTTTGAATTGCACATTGCCAAGTTCACCTAGCTCGGCGACAGTATCGTGCGCAACTTCCGTCGGAACGAAGAGCTGTACCAAGCTCATCTGCTCCGATCCTACACGACCATGGTCAGCCAACGAAGCAGAAACCGGACATGACAAAACTCACGGAACAGACTGGGGTAGTCGTCCGACATTAGTTGAGAGTAATTTCAAGAGCGAATAACAGTATAAGTGGGCAGGTAGGAACTGCGCCGCCCACTGCGCCAGCTGCGTTGTTTGGCTCTGCTTACTGACCCGACGTTGTCCAGAATGAAAGCCGTCAAACCCAATGGCCTTGGAAACAAACACAGCCAAATACCTCCAGCCGAGTCGCCTGTACGGTCCAGCTCTCAATTAGCAGAGTCCATGGCGAGTAGTCTACCGCTCCTGCTGCCACAGAAAGCAGTTTCTCAGCCTCAGGGCACACCTCATCTGGAGTGGAAGCCTAAACGATACCTCTCAGACCCACAACCACCACCCCAGGATGAGTCTAAGCTCCAAGAAGAAGCCCTAGCAAATGCCAGGCTTATGATTGACGGAAAACTCATAAAGAAAACGCGTCCCCGCCGGACGGTTGACTACAATGGCGGAATGGGAAGATGGGCTCTTGTGCGTTATCTCGACGCGTGATTATTGAGTTATCGTGGAATTGACATTTTAACTTGTAGCTCAGAAGACTACGACCGAGTCCTCATTATACACCCTATCTTCGACCTGCAATACCCTACATTGTTGACGTGCGTAACCTGCAAGTTAATAGGTACAAGATTCCTGAAATCATTCTCAGCTTCTCCCGCCGAAGGCCTACCCGGATAACTGTTCAACCTCCCTCTGCACCAAATTCATCCATACTTCGACCAACAAAATTCGTTACCCCGTCAATGTTGTTCTGGTCAGTGCCTTGCACCCTAACCCTTTGACACTGAATCCTGACGATCGTGTTTAGTGGACACCCGAAGGTCGTCGCGTACTTACAGGTTCAACAAGTGGCGAATTCACACTCTGGAACGGCCTCACCTTCAACTTCGAAACCATCCTCCAAGCACACGACACAGCAATATGTGCAATGACATTCAACCACTCCGGCTCATATCTCGCATCCGCGGACAAAAGCGGTGTGATCAAATACTTCGAACCTAATATGAATAACTTGACTGCATGGCAAGGCTCAAACTCTCGCGAAGCCATTCGAGATATCAGCTTCAGTCCAGATGACCAAAGATTCGCCACTGCAAGCGATGACTCTAGCATTCGTATTTGGTCTTTTGCTGAAAGTCGTGTGGAAAGTGTGCTCACAGGTGAGCTGTACTTTCTCGCATCCCCTGGCTGTTCACTAATCTCAATTCAATAGGACACGGTTGGGATGTGAAATGCGCGCAGTGGCATCCAACCAAAGGACTCATTGTCTCCGGTTCCAAAGACAACCTGATCAAATTCTGGGATCCTCGGACAAGTACATGTCTCTCAACACTGTACGCTCCTTCCCTCCTAGATCCACATCTTAATGACTGACCACCTCTTCCCAGGCACCCACACAAAAATACAATCCAAGCTCTCTCCTGGTCTCCCAACGGCAACCTCGTAGCCAGCGCCTCACGAGACCAAACCGTCCGCGTATTCGATATCCGAGCCATGAAAGAATTCCGTGTCCTCAAAGGTCACAAAAAGGAAGTTTGCTGTACGTCTTCCATCTACACTTCTCCCCTCATTTTTATAACTAATGATTTTATTTACATAAATATACAGCCGTAGCATGGCACCCATTCCACCCTATCCTCGTGTCCGGCGGTTCCGAAGGATCAATCCTCCACTGGGACCTCTCAACCCCCACCCCTCCCTCCACGCTCGACCCCACAACAACCACCTCATCAGCAATCCCAACACCAACCACCTCCCTAGCCTCATTAATCTCCGCTGCCTCTTCACCCCGAGCAAACCTCTCCCAAGCACACGACTCCAACGTCTGGTCACTTGCTTATCATCCCTTAGGCCATCTCCTCGTAACAGCCTCCAACGACCAAACCACACGGTTCTGGTCTAGAGAGCGTCCTGGGGAAGCTACATCTGTTGAGAAACCTTCCGATGTTGTTGATTTGAGTGGTCAAGATGATGATGACGATGTTTTCGTACCTGGCTTCGGTGCCGCCTCTGGGGTCGGTCAGTCAAGTTCCATTGGAGGTGGTGGTCAGTCGAGTTCGTATAACACTGGAGGAAGTGGAGGAGGAGGATATGGCAGAAATAGCTGGGGAGGTAAAGACGAAGACGATTCACACTATCGTCAATCATCATCTACTATGGGCGGTAGTATGGAAAACGGTTACGCCAACCGCAACAGTGGCGGTAACCAATACAACGACGTCGGACCAAACGACGACTTCATACCCGGTTTCGGAAATGCCTCATCATCATCCGGTCCAACTGAACCGCCCAATCGTTCAGCACCCTCACAATATCGTGATCAAGATATGTACGGTGGGGCCGGTGGTGGGAGTTCCATGATGCAAGACGAATTTGGCCGCGATATACCGATGGGTGGTGGTGGAGTGATGAATGGTCGTGATGGTAGAGACAGAGACAGAGATAGAGATCCGAGAGATAGAGGGGAGAGGGATGGGAGAGATAGAGATGGTGATTGGGGTCGTGGTGGAGGTGGTGGGGGAGGTGCTAATGGATACGGTCGTTCTGGAAGGTGGGGTTCGCGACGGGGTAGATATTGACGATGTCTTTAGCTCTGCTTTCGCTTTATCAATGGTTCTTTGCTCTCTCAATCGCGTTTGATAGCTCAAACAAATGTTCAAGTTTTCTTGGGAGGAGTACTCTCTCTCAGATGACGTGGGACGTGACTTCTGCGCCTTTTTGTTCGCCTGAAATCCACTTCTCAAATCATGGACAGAAAAGACAGCCAAGTCTCAGCCCAAAATCCAGACCAAGTACTCTGAGAGTCAGGACTGACAGGCTACTGAGAGTGTGTCATCGTAATAAAACAGTGGGTAAGCTGATTAGAAACTAAGGTCAAGCGCCCAAAGCATTCGTGCTGCTCTTTGAGTAAGTAATTAGTGCATCTCCCATGAAAGAACACAGGGCCATAGTAGATGTATTATTCACAGCACGATGAAGATTAGTGATCATTCTCCCTACTCGATCTACCCAATTAATCGACGCTCTTCGGCCTCCAAACTCCTTCATATCATCTACAATTTGTGCTAGAGCCAAGAATGATGCTATTGTCTGGTATACCCAGAGTGATCCTATCAGTTCACTATGAGTAACTAGTCGAACTTAACGGAGAGTTTCCGCAAGGTCAATGGCCCCCAGCCAAAAGCCGGCAAACGGAGCAACGATACGCCGACGCACGCACCAAGATGCACCCACGGGTGTACAGAGTATGTTATACCCAGGGACTGGGTAGCCCGCCAGCGAGAGGATGAGATAGATGATGACAATCCGACCAAACTGTCTTCACTAGCTGTTTATTTCGAGCCTGGAGCATTATCATCCGAGAAGCAGGATGAAAAACCTCGATAGTTATCGGGAAAAATGAAATAACGGAAACGCTCATTTCGGGGCTGCGACAAGGTCCCCGTATGACCCCAAGACCGACGCGCCAACTCCTGGGCCAAGCTGAGATCATGCGCTGTCGAGCCTCTACTAATCAGGAAAATCACACGCCCTTGACACATCACTTTTGATCGCTTACCCTTTTATTTTTGGCACTTCTCCTGAGAAGGACCCTTACTCCGGGCTTTGGATTACTCTTCTGGACCCTTTGGTAGACACCGACAGTTTTATCATGCTTTTTGAAGATAAGTGAATCAATAATCAACTTTCATTAGAAAGCTATCTCGTGAGCATGATGATCTACATATTTATTCACATAAAACATCTTAAATGAATCTAATGAACGCCATTTCGTGAATTTCGGGTCTTTCGGGAGGCAACTTGATCCCGACACGCCAATCAAATGAGCACCACGGAGAACAGTGTCAAGATCTATCACCTCGAGAACTGGTTGGCCCCCAGCGAAGTCAGGGGTTACTCTCCACAAGCCCGTCTCCTCACAAGGTCCCTCGCCAAAGGTTGAGAACCAATGCACCAGCGCACACTCATACCGCTTTCCTGAGTAAAAGAAATCAAAAAACAGGTACACACGTGCAACCAGCAAACCCTTGAATCCTGGCTCTTCGGGACTCTCAGCGTTTGCCACGAATATACAGTCTCGGCGAGGCGCACCATACCATGACTCCTTGCACTGAATGCGCTCATGATGGAATCCAGCTAGTCCCGAAATATCGCTGGGTGCATAAAATACTGCTCGGGCTGACTCGAAAACTCGCACATGCCCCACAATTTCTGGCAAATCTTCTTGTGCTGTTGGCAGTGTCTGAGCCTCGGGGAGTAATGCACGGAAAAGGAATCGTCGAGTAAGCAAAGGGAGACGCGGCATCTTCAAGCGCTTGGCAAGCGCGTCAATCGAATGCGGAAGTCCCCGCACTAATAGTCACTGGTCAATTGGATTTGGCAGTCTGGTAAATGCTAGCTCACCTGGTGTTCGTGCTAGCTTAACCTCTGCGTGCGCATCAGGTTCCAACACAGCACCTGCCCCATACATCTCTTGTGAGCCTTTCCCTTCGACATCAGATCCTAATCTCTCTGAAGCCTCTCCACCGAGAAGTGCCGCTAACGCCTTATATGCTCCAGAGGTTGAGTTCGGGCCCTCGAGTAGGCCATGTGCGCTGAAATATGTTCGTGCCGCCTTGAGCTTATCCAAGCGTTGGTTTGTGACGATCATTTGGCCTAACGCATTGTTTCGGTTTGAGCGACGGTACGGGCGTTTCACTGCGCGGATGTGGAGACTCTCAGTGATGGAGGAGCAAATGCCGTTCGGAGCGCCAAACTCGGTAATGAGGAATATGTAGTGACTGAGGGAGTGTTGTCGAGGGAGTGAGAAGCCATCTGGTCGAACATTCCGGAAAGCTTCGCGATAGGAATGAAAATCAGAGAGAACTTTGGCCAGCTGCTTGAGTACATCTTCATCAATGGTCGAGCGCCGAACAAGATAACAAAACTCGATGAGGGCCGCTACGGCCTTGACGACGTCAGGTGGGACGTGGCCTGCAATGGCGGGTAGGTACACCTAAGAGAACAAGTTAGTGTGGTTTTCAAATCAGATTTAATGAGGGACTCACCTTCATCAAGCCCTTTGAGTCATCTCCGGTCCACTGCTTGAACCCTCTCCCTTCGTGAAAGTTCCGTAATCCAGGAAAGTGAGGCGCTACAGAAATGCTGTAAGAACAACCATCAGTCTAGGATCCTAGCGTGAAGGTAAGTTGCTCATACCGCCAATCTATATCAGCCAATATCTCTGGCGCCCTCTCCTTGTATTCCTCAACAATGTACTTCTCCACCCAATCAACGAGATGATCTTTGAATGTCCCTTTGATTATCTGATGAAGCAGGTCAGGTGCTAGAAGTTCATGTATATCGGCGCGAGGAAACGCAGTCGTGAAAGGCTGTCAAGATGTCGGACCTTCGTCAGCATTGTCCATTTTTGTTATAAGACTAGACCTTACCAGACAGTCACCGACAATCCCATACTTCTTCCACAAATCTTGATAGCTAACAGCATCGTCCTCGAGGAGGACATCGGTATGGATGTGAGAACGTAATTTGTCGGGAGACTTGTCCAGGTCATCTGGCGGCGAAATGCATCTGTGATACTGGGATCAGAGCTTCAAGGTGAGAATTAAAGATCATCTCAACTTACTTCGCACACCAGTTCTGAACGACACAAGCCAGTAAGACCTGTTCCGGGTAATCAGCAATGTACGGCCCAAGTCCGTAGATTACCCATCGATAATGTCCATCCCCGCATCGTGTTAACCGCGGCTCGAGCATATGCCGTCGAAGGCTGGCTAGGATGCGCTCGAGAGACGTATGGATTAAAGATCGACGGAATTTCCGAAAATCAAGCTTTGACGCGTATTCTTGAGTGGCTAAACGTCCATATACATCAGGTGCCAAGTTACATGTAAATCAATAAGAAGACTCACTTTTTGGTATTGCCAGAAACCCAATGACGGTCATGGCACCTCGGTGGGCTCGACGAACGCTGTTGTGAACGTTTCCTAATGACGCATACAGGGGGTAGAAGTCATTCTGACCCGTAGCAACTGAGACTGTCGTCTTGAGTCACTGCCCAAGAATGACAGGAGCAAACATGGCGCCATGGGTGTTTGCGTCGTTTTCGGCAATAATATCCTGAAAGGAGTGATGAGTATTGGCCGATTTTTGGAGGGACTCAGAGAGAAATACTGACCGCTTGCCGCCAGGCCCAATTGCCTGACATGACATCTCCGAATTGACGTTTCCCCTTCCACGAAACCCGTTTCGGTGCGTAATCTATCTGGCCGTTGAACTCTGGATTGCTGACCATCTCCTCCATCACCTTAAGCGGGTCTCGATACCACACCTCATAACCTTTCTCCATCCATGGTGGAACCGGCTCGCCATCTGACGGTCGAGGTCCATTGTACTGAACAGTGAAAGAATCCCATGGGACACCACCTTGCTTGATAGAATCCACGATGGAGTAGAGTTCGCGATGGTCAGCAAATGGTGGCAGCTGGTCATAGAGAGTTGATAGAATATCCATTAGTCGGTCGATTTTCTTCGCTGACATTTCTTCTTGTGAGAATAAGAAGTCCGCTAGCTCAAACTCAGCGGCTCCCTGGAATGGCCAGTGTTTGTTAGAGTCTGGCGTTGGCGATGTGACTCGTGGCGGAACGGTTGGGTCAACAGGAATACCGTCTGCATCGCACGGCTCTCCTGTCCAAGAAATGAAACAAAGTTCAACTAAACGAGAGTGACAACCTACCAGTTAACAGAGAATGATGAACGATCGTTCGACCTTGAAGTTCGAATTCGGTGAGCGAACGGTCGACAGTTGAGGTTGTTGGGGGTGTGAGATCCGGTGGTGGGGATAGGCGAGGCGATCCAGGCGTAGTCGGCAAGCCAAACGATACATTGAGCGGTTCAATGTCAAGGTCAGACGGGGGAGGTGTATTCTTGCCTGCAGAGCTCGGTGAACTTGCCTGAGGCTCTGCAGCGGGCCTATATTGTAGAGCGGTGGGTGCTTGATGTCGGTGCTTGTAATGGTCTCGAAGACCGCGTTCGGAACGGCATGCTTTTCGACAGAGAGGCGCTGGGCAAAGAAATCGCGCGGGTCTGTGAATTCGACGATGAATTGCGTTCGTCATCGAATAGGAGTAGGAGTCCTGATAATCGATGATCGATGATGAGTGTGTATAACGTGACA
>JANIEX010000130.1:0-56843 GCA_027627405.1 Leucocoprinus birnbaumii | reverse complement strand
TTGGGCTGAATCGGGCCGTTCCTCCCGCGGCGTCGGCCCGTCCGGGAGCGAACAGACCCATAGCAAGCTGAGTGCGTCGAGTTTGGTGACTCTTGCCACGTCCATGGCTTCCCATTTCTCCGACGCGACAATTCAAAACATCCATTCAAAAGATCCTCACTTCTACGAAAATGAGTGAGACACAAAACGCATTGCCATGGCGAGCACCCTAGTTCTGGTGTTAACCACCCTTTTACATCTGGCTGTCGCCCGGCCTGCATCCTATGCTGTATGGGCGGCCGACTCTGCCATCGCCCGAAGCCAAGGAAACGGACTGGACTCTTCGGGACAACCAAGCGTATCCTATGAACACGGCGAGCTTCAGTGGGGTCTCAGACAACTCTATGAGAGGACCGGAAATCAGTCCTACTTCAATTACATTGTAGCAGGGGCGAACAATATCGTTTATAGCAATGGTACGGTGCATGGCGGCTACACGTATGTCTTTGTCTTCCTGGCAACCGAGGCGTCGGATCCACTGAACAGTTTTAGTCTGACAGACTACTCCTTGGACCCAGTCAGGTACCTCACTTTCGTATCCCAACCTACTGGTCACCCAGACTAACCAAGTCGTGAAGAACCGGTCCAACTTTTCTTTATCTGTGAGTGTTACAATTTCTGTATATCAACCTTGTAAAACCAATTGTAAAACCAAACAACCGCAGGTACCAGCAAACTGGGCAGAGCAAATGGAAGACCGCGGCGGATACTTTCCGCAAGCAGTTACAGGCTCACCCAAGGACTGCACAGGGACAGTTCTGGCACAAAAAACGATACTTCAACCAAGGATGGCTTGACGGAATTTACATGGGAGATGTGTTCTATGCGCAATATACCAAAGACTTTCAGCCCACCAATTCGACGGCTTGGGGTACGTGGCTGTTAAATACCGTTTACTTCATTTCCCAATTCCCTCTCAGCGGACATAGCGACACAGTTCAACTTGATGTACCAGAATTCTATCCAGGCATCAGGAGATAGTCACAATATTGGTCTTCTGTATCACGGATACGATTACTCCCATACCGCTGTATGGGCATCGGCAGACCGTGGACACTCTCCTGAAGTTTGGGATCGGGCGCTGGGCTGGTATGCAATGGCCCTAGTAGATACCTTGGAGATCATACCCGCCTCAGAGCCCGGCCATGCGACATTGCTCAACATCTTGCGAACAATCGCACCAAAAATTAGAGACTCTGCAGACGCCTCTTCTGGGGTCTGGTGGCTCGTTATGACTCAAGCTGGGCGCACCGGCAACTATTTCGAGAGCAGTGGCTCAGCAATGTTTGTATATGCGTTGTTGAAAGGGGTTAGACTCGGCTATATCTCTGATTCGGATGGGAGCATTGTCAAGGCGGCAAAAAAGGCGTTTCAGTATATGACCTCGCATTGGGTCATCTCGAACAGCGATGGTACTATGGGATGGATTAATACAGTGCAGGTAAGTTTCTCCTCCAAAACTTGGTCTGGCGAGATTTGCCTGACCCAGAAACTTCCAGGTTGGTAGTTTGAATGGGAATGGGACATTTGAGGTAAGCTGCCTCATCGCTAAGTAGCTTGCTTTTCGCAGTCCTGATGTTTCTTTGCAGTACTATATCAGCGTGCCAACCGTATTGAACGACTTGAAGGGACTAGCCGCCTTCTTACTCGCTAGTCTCGAGTATGAGAAGCTGTAATGAATAGCAATGTGAATGCATCTTCGTTGGCCTAAGTTGGGACATAAAGCGCCTGGTGACTTTCAACTCCACCTGACCAAGGGTAGAGGTTGTCCAACGTGCTTCGGCTTCCAATGAAACACGTTCGTACTCACTCATATTCACGACCAGTCCCATCACCATTAGGATTTCACATTTTCTGCTCCTATTGTGCTTCTTTCCATGTGGCTGCGGGAGTGAGCACCAGACTTCAGCGGGATCAAGGCCCTAGAACCAACGTCATATGCTCGCCGATAATTCCGCTATCAATATTCCCATCCGAAAATATTGTCATTATAACACGACAAAATTCTTCCCATAGGATTTTCGAGCTCCACTCTCTGAATATGCGCATCGGCAACCCCAGTGCTCTGACCATCCGCTGCGGGCTTTTCATCCTCCTTGGTATCGCGGAGGTGCAAGCTGCTACGAACCTGACATCACTTGTTAATTTATTCATCGGCACAGCGTCGGGCGCGAATGGGGGAAGTGGTGGCAATGTCTTTCCCGGTTGGTCAATCGTTGGCATCTATTGGGTGCTCATTGAAGCTCATTTAACATGTAGGTGCTGCAATTCCGCACGGGATGGCCAAAGTAAATCAGATCCGTGTAAACAATATTCTTTGCTGAAGTAACGCGGTCGCGATTATTCAGGTTGGAATAGATGTCAGTACTGCTCCTCGCCAAGCGGGATATATACATGACAATTCCTCCATCACTGGTATTTCTCTTTTACACGATGAAGGAACCGGCGGGAACACCAATGGTGGATACGGGGTTTTTCCCCTGTTTCCTCTGATTAACTGTAATTTCACGTCATGCCCTGTTGGCCTAAGTGCACGACAAGCATTGCGTGCTGCAGGAACCGATGGTACATCTTCCATTGCTTTCATAGCCGATCATATCAAGCTAATACTCGTGTGACGAAAGTTGCTTCTCCGGGTTACTTCACAACGACTTTCGTCAACGGGATCAAACTCGAAACAACGTCGACGCGTCGGGCTGGGTTGATTCGCTTTACGTTCCCAGCTTCTTCTACTTCAAGGCACGTCGTGGTTGATCTTGCGAATGATCTCCAACGTTCTTTCCATGGAGGTGAAATGAATATTACACGAAATGGACGCGTCCAGCTCCAAGGGACCTATTTACAGGTGTGTTAGTTTTTTCCTTGTTTCTGAGACTTGTGAAATTGAACTGCAGTCAGAGCTATGGTCTTGACAACTGTACCGCCTTTGCTTGCTATGACTTTGTTCGATCAGGAGCCTCCTCGCCCATCGTCACTTACGGCACATACAAATCTGTGTCTACGTCATCTCCTACTAACATTACCATCACGCCCATATCCAATTCTGCCACCGGGACGCTCAACTTTCCATTCACGAATAACACCAACCCAACTCAAGCGGGTGCACTTATACAATTTAATACTGGCGTCGTGACGGCGCGGTTTGGTGTGTCAATGATTAGTTCCGCTCAGGCCTGTGCCAACGCCGAGAGCGAGATCGGTAATAATTGGGACTTTGATGGTATTAGAGAAACAAGCAGGAGTATGTGGGAGAGCATCTTGGAGAGGGTCGTCGTTGATACCGAGAAGGAGGACCCGACAGTCGTCCAGCTACTGTACTCTTCCGTACGCGGATTTTTTTCAGTGTTGAGCATTCGGCTGACTTACATATTTCACTTTAGCTATATCGTATTTCACTTGTACCAGCCAACTTCACTGGAGAGAACCCATACTGGAAGGGGAATGAACCTTTCTTTGATGCACTGTTTTGGTATGTTGTTTCGGTTGGTAGTCGTGATACTATCGCTTAAGCGTTCAAAAGTTCATGGGATACGTTCCGCACTGTGCATCCTTTCCTCTCGTTGATCGCCCCCCGCGAGTGGGCAGACATTGTCAGATCCTACATCGATGGTTGGCGAAACACAGGTGTGCACCTAGTTAGACTTTCCTAAGTCACTCGACTGATTATGTTCTAGGATATATTCCTGAATGTCGCTCTAATACGAAAAAGTCAGCTCTAAACTTACCTCAGATCCTCCAGTGATGTTGATCGCATAAGCCTCTAGTGGATTTGTTCAGGGTGGCTCAGATGGTATGCCCATTTTGGGAGACTTTGCAGTCAAATACAGCGAGTTTGCAAGCGAGCTCGGCGTTTCAGTGGATGATCTGTACCAAGCGCTGGTTGATACGGCAGAAAATACTGTCAGTGTAACCTCCTTTTACCATTTTCCAGTACACTCATCATGATCTTGCAGCCTCCTGATTGGTATAGAGGTGACATTACCTCACTCCACTGTCCTTCATGTTCTATAATCTTATATGATGGATTTCAGTTGGAAGGGAGAACACCGGATGGAAGACTTTCGGATATATACCTACTGCTTGGGTGGACCCATCCGGAGCGACCGGTCTGGCGACGCGCGAAGCTTCCCGAGCATTTGAGGTATAATTTCCCCTCTCTTACGCACCGTGGTGCACTGATTTCGGATTGAGTATGCACTCGGTGATTTTGCTGTTCGTCAAGCGGGCGTCACGCTACACAAATCTGCAGATGATGCAGTAAAGTACACCAATCGCTCCATGAACTTCGTGAACATGTGGGATGCAAGTTTAGTATTTGATGGGTTCCAAGGTTATGCTCAAAGACGATTCCCTGTGAGTCTGGTTGCTGGCTAGACGTATATCTGGCTGGTTGAACTCGTCCACGTAGAATGGATCATTTGCGTTCAGCTCACCGGACGCTTGTTCGCCAATCGACCCCGTTGGTCATTCTTGTGCTCGTGGCGACGATAATAACGTTGGGTTCTATGAATGTAAGCCTTCATGCCAATATGATCCGATGTGATTATTGATGTAAAGGCAACTTCCAGCATCGTCTTGGGAAATGAGCTTCTTCGCTCCTCAGTCAATGTCAACGATTGTTCGTCTAATGGGAGGAGAGGAAACATTTATTCAGCGAGTGTATGGCCCAGATCATATTGTAGCATACTCCTCAAGCTGATGCCTTGGATAGTGACCATTACTTCTCCAAAGGGTACTTCCAAGCAGGCAATGAACCATCCTTTGCAGTCCCATGGGCGTACCATTATGCAAATAGACCCGACCTCACGGCACTCAGAGTCCGAGGGATTGTCTACAAGAACTTCAACACGGGTATCGGAGGGTAGGTGTCTTCTTGAATCGCTTGACCTCTTAATGAACCAGTTTTCAGAATTCCTGGGAACGACGATTCCGGTGCCATGGCAGCTCTCCTTGCGTTCCACCTTCTTGGCCTGTATCCCGTCCCTTCAACTACACAGCTCCTCATCGGGTCGCCTTTCCTCTCCTCTTATACTCTCACAAACACAATCTCGCCTAGTCAAACATTCAAGACTACTGTCCGCGTCGTGAACTTTGATTCCCGAACTCTAGTGCAGGCACCCGCAAATGGCACAAACTTGTACGTGCAGAGTGTTACTGTTGACGGGGTTCGTTCGAAGAGCCGCTGCTGGATTGACTTTTGGACGCTTCTCAGGAGTAAAGAGGTTGTGATTGAAGTCGGGCAAGACCCTGGTGTTGAAGTAGGCTGTGGAACTGAAGATGGGGCTGTTCCGGCTAGCTTGGAGGCCGGTGGATTCGGCGAACCTATTCCTGCCAGAGTGAATCCCCCCAACGCTCAATGATGGCCCGAGCGTTGGGAGGCCCATGTATTATTACTGAACTTTGGATTTTTGTGACATGGGATCGTTACCTTCTGGTTCTAAGAGGGAGTGCCCTGGGCTAAATTCTGCTTCGCTATATTCTGTCATGATTAGGGAGGCCCCGTCCCAAGATTTCCGCTGCGAGATATGCCCGCAGCGCAGCAATACATTTTTTCGAATTATTCTATCCGCTTAAATGTGGATCTGGAGGGATTAGCAACTGGGGACACGACCGAGCACTACCACAGGCGGTTTACCCATTAAAGATCATTCACATCGTACCTGCTGCCAGTGTTCGGAAAGAGGTCGAAAATGCCTGAAAACAGCTCACATGAGGCGTTAGATCTCGAATGTACCTTTCAAACTTTCTGCGTGACCTATCTGATGCCGGACGGATGTGGTTGATTTCTCTTTTCTGAGGCTATTTTCTCTAGAGACGAATCCTTAGAGAAGACCTCGACCTTAGGGCAGGAGTGACTAGTTCCCACGGCTGGTAGTGATGAAAGAGGAGTGTCGACCGTTACGTGTGCACGCAACTTCGCGACGCTGCTGGATATTCCACTGCTCTCTTCCCTTCTCCCTTCACCATATAACCTTGCTTTTTACCCCATCTCTAGCTATTTGGTCTCTAGTGGAATTGAATATCAGATATCTGCACTTTTCCATCCCTAGCCATCACCCAGCTGAACCTCATGGCTCTAGAAATCACAAGCCGAAGGCTGTTGGACCGCAACCCCTTCAACTCCCTTAAAACTCCCTGAAAGACCTCATTGATTTTTGCATCACGATCCATCTCAAAGTTACCTTTGACCATTCCCCTTACTCAATGGCACGAATCACTCTCATGACCCTCTCCAAGGCTTGGATCTCTTTAATCTCGAAGTTTTGTCATCCCTCATTATCCGGGTTTTCGCAAAGGAAGCCAACCTTTTTTGATAGTCAACAACATGAGTCCGCTCACCAACTTCCCATAGGGCCATAACACCTTCGAATGTGCGAACTCGCGCTGAACTTCTCGCTTTACGATCTCCTTCTGACCCAGTTTCGTCAACGCGTTACTCTTCCA
This sequence comes from Leucocoprinus birnbaumii, assembly GCA_027627405.1. Lineage (NCBI taxonomy): Eukaryota > Fungi > Basidiomycota > Agaricomycetes > Agaricales > Agaricaceae > Leucocoprinus > Leucocoprinus birnbaumii. The sequence goes on along the minus strand of JANIEX010000130.1, from coordinate 50,360 downwards.
CTGCTCTAGTAAACATTTCACAGACAAACAACTTAAGTATGGCTATTGGATGTTGGCGCATATAACCCATCTAGGTAAAAGGTCGCTACAAATCGGATGCTGAGTCCAGAGATAGAGGTAATCTACAGAGGATGAAAAACATTTAAGGGTATAACAATTACATTCGTTACTGAATTGTCGCTCGGGTTGAACTGATGTGTACTAGCAGTCCAGAAGGGGAGGAGCATACGCTGGCAGGCGAGAGACATAGGCGTCCCAGCGTTCATCAGAAACAATGGGAGCCAGGACGTACGGCTCTACTCCCATCTGCGACAAAAATTCTTCTATGCGAGGGAATACCCGATCGATTGCCGTCGCTTCCATTTCACGCTGACGCAGCCGTGATATCCCCAGCTTCTCCACATACCACGAAGTATCAAGTTTGACACAACTTGCCACATACATGTCAATAAGACACGAATCAACACCGGCACTCACAGCCGCATCGTATGCCATCCGGTGACCAATTGCTTGAACAAATGGTAGGCAATCAGGAAGCACCAAGCGATCAAAATCTGACGCTCTGTGATGGCCGATGTTCTTGAGCAGCCCACTAAGTTCCTTGAAAAGACCATCCTCATGTAACGCAAGAAGGCTCTTAGGGTCAGCCGCAGCTGGAATCTTGTATCGTCGAAGTAGCAGCTCGGAAGCAAGCCCTGTTGACCATGAGCCCGGAATTTCGATAACGAGTCTTCGAAGGAGCGACGTACTTATCGAAAGAGCCAATGTATCCCCTTCAGCGATTGCAGTCCCGCGCATGTCGCACTGTGATATTAGGGTCTGAGTGCTATGAAGGCCAAATGTTTCGATATCATACTCACAAACATGACTGAGAGCTGGTTGGCTTCAAATAAACCCTGCGCCCCACAACGATCTCCCAGTCCAAGATTGGCAGCTTGACCGTGTTGCATCATGACAACTTTGAGGATGGTAGCAATTGCATGCTGAACATTGAAATCCTGGTTCTTCTCCTTGAAGACCCTGATGGCGGCTTCGTGGAATGCCTTCATAACGAAGGACTGAGCTAGGGCGGTCAATATAGGCCCCTTCTGAGTTTGGAAGGAAATAATAGGTTTGATGAGCCCCTTGCTGTCTGTAATGGTGCGGCGCATGCTATATCTAGCTGCAATGTAGGAGGCCACCTGCAAAGCCGGGACACCAAGAGAGCCGATTGCAATTGTCCCAACAGCGACTCTAGAAATAAGACCTAGGAATGATGCGCGCTGATCCTTGGGTTTTTCTAGACTTCCGAGTAGCGCCGACATGGGCAATCGAACATTGTTGAAATACGTGAGACTGTGATTGAGTGGGCGCGAGCCTCCTCGATGAGGCAGGACTCTGGGACACCAATAGTAAGGGGATGTCTTGTCGCCGGTAGCGCTGAAATGCTTACTTGCAAACGACTCCCGGATGCATGTTTACCCCATCGTTAATGGGAACAAGGAAGGGCTTGATTCCGTGGTTTTCGCCGTTTACTATGGTGCTTGCAAAGACGATAGCGACGCAAGGGTCGCCCATGGGCTTCGTAGGAGGCATATATCTTGAGAACGGCGGGTCAATAATGTTTGAGATCACCCAGAACAGGAATGATTACTTTGCAGCCCCCTCGGAAGGAGTGTTGAGCACAAACTCGTCATTCTCGAGCGTAGCAGTAGTTTCTAGATGAAGGGCATTCAAACCGTGGCCAACCTCAGTGAGGCAAAATTGTCCGCTGATATTGAGAACTTGTACATGAGGCGTTGTATGATAAAGATCAAAACCCATTACTTACGAGTATTCAAATCTGAGTATTTTCAACAAAGTCTCGCGAAGGTATGGTTGTTGTGGAAGGTATTTGGCTATGGTCCCGGCGCATGTATTGAGCTGTATGGTGCATAGCGTACCTGCTGCACCATCCATACTCCAAATGGGATCCGTATGGAACAACCAAAATTTTTCCGACATCGATGTCACATCCTGTGGGCTGAAGTCTAGTCGATTATGAATACGGAAAGATGTACTGCGGAGAACTGTGGTACAGACCATAGGCTCGAGCAATTGCCTTAGCGCGCGAATAAGACAGTGCGATTTGCTCTTCTTTGGAGAGCTCCTCAGAACGAGCCTGGAAGAGCTCACTTTGAGCCAAAGCACGAGTCGGGTGCGCGTGTACTTGGATCGTCATTGGGACTATGCTATCAACCTTGATCCAGAAATCTCATTTATATCTGCCTTTCTACGTGGCCAAAACGGGTTTAACGATATAGAGTATGAACGCAGCTGGTAGCCGACTGGACGATTTTCACAGGAGTGGCATAAAGATGAAATCTCGGGCAGTTGATGGACTGTCTGCCCCTAAGTTCGGGGAAATCTTGATCACACCGCATGTAATAATAAGATCCCTTCGTGAAACATGAATCATTATTGCATCTGAGGTATGGAGGCATTTCGCCGAGAAACAGGCCAACATCAATGGGCGCTTCGGAGTCTGATTTTTTTCCTCTTCGCAGCTCGAAAGTCTTCTAATTTGCTCAAGTGAGTGGGTACTACCTTTTACTGCTGGCCTTACCATCCTTTTGTCATATTCATGCTGTATTCCCGCATGCAACACACATCATCGCACTGCCACGAAGCTTCTATTAGACTAGACTATATTCGCTCATGATGGTAGTCACCAGTATGCCACCAGACAGCGCGTTTATTATAGCTCACTTCATCAATGAACCACGAACTGAACCAGGGCACCAGATGTAAGCAGCCAGTTATACAACGGAACTAGATGTCCTTCAGTAGAAGACCTATGATAGTTTGCGTAGATGAGCAGCCTCATTGAAACTCAAGGAACTGGTGACTTCATGACAAGTGATCAATGCTCAGTATGCTCAGGCCCCACTTAACTTCTACATCTCCCATGCGAAATGTCAGATCTTCCTCGAACGACGAAAATAGACGAGTTTTTCGCCACTTACATCGTGATTCTCTGCTCGCTGGAGAAGGGCACTATCAGTATCAAGTAAGACAGCACTAGTCATTATTATTGAGGAGACCTCATTCGGCCCGAGTGAATCAGTGTGAGTGGTGTAATATCTTGATAGAGCCGCATCCAGGGACCAGTGGTACTGAAAGGTGGCTTCAATCGACGCTCACTGATATTCATGCTCACAACGCTGATTCCAATTCCAGGGGCCGTTTCACGGTTGTTGTTAAACGGTGTATGTTGCGTGTATTTGCAACCAGGGGCCTCTTTTCCTATTTTCCACCGAAACCAGGAAACGCTCTGTCGGCATCAGCCATTCTGACGGTTGAAAATGCATTTACTGTGGAAGCTGAGGTCTGACCAAGAATAAATTGTTCCTGAAACCGGTATCTTGAGCGCGGCGGTTGATAGGAACAGATCTTCAGGAAAATGGAACACCTATTCTTCCGGTCCGCACGGTGATCTGTGACAGTCCCATTTCGCCGCGGGACGAGCCGGCGCAGAAAGATAGACGAACGCATGTAAATGGATTTTGTGCTATGAAACTGTCTTGTGCTGAAATTAGAGATGGTTACTTAGTGAAGGAACACCTCAGCACAAGATGCACGATTAAACCCTACCACAATTTCCACAGAAGGTGGTCTCTTGGCATCGCTCGCCAGGAAGTTGTTGTCGTAAGATTAGGATTGAGCCGCCAGTATGAGATTCTTGAGACCAAAAGTAACGACTGAAAAGTAGCATGTCCTTTGAATCTGTATGTACTAGCTCTGACAGAAAACCGAGACAACTCAGCTAAGTCTCATACTGAAAACCGTTTGTGATTGTCTGCAGCAATCAAATGATCAAACTCAGCGATAAGCGCGAGGTTGACAGCTGGCTGGAGGCCTTTGCGACAGGCGATTTATTCCCACCGAGAACACATGTTGCCCATATGGTGAGCATTCAACATGCCCACGATTGCCAGTTGACGAACCACACTGAAACTGTGCGAAGTCCTCATTCATAATACATGACTCGGATGATGAGTCGCTGACCGTGCAGTCGGTGTTTTAGTTCCAGGCCCGTACGCCATCAGCACTGACTTGTGCGGATTTACTTAGACTGAGTACCATCAGAGCCTCGGTCATAGGTAACAAACACCATGATGATTGAGGCCCTCTTCCGGCAGGAAACATATCATTAGTGGCTGGTGACCAGCGATCATGGTCTGTATCGGACTTCTTGATGATGAGTGCAAGAAGCAAGCTGTTCAACTTAATTAGACCTCATTGATTATGCCTATCTGTCCCAAACTGCACTCAGATATCTCAATTAGATTGATCATTATTCCGCAAAGTGCCAGACATACCACCTATGATTATGTCTCTCAGAAATATCTTACCGCCTCAATACTTATCTCCTCGGGTCCCTTCCAACAGAATACCATTCCTCCGGCCTCTTTGATGATAGAAGATTGATGGTAAATTGGCATAAAGCTGGTTTCACGGTGACTAGCTTTTTCAATGTGGCTCATCTTTCTTGGCTTTACTGATTACTGGAGATTCTCAGCATGCTAAGCTAGCCAAGAATCATCGATCATCACCTGGTCAAAGATTGGTGATCGCGTATTCCCACATTGTAGCCGCGTTTCCCAACTAGGAGAGCTTGCTATCACCAGCGAGTCTGATTGTCTGGGTGATCGCTGTCATTGTGACCATGATGATCAGTTGCTCTATTGCCGCTGACTATCGAAGCTCTTTGAATGTCTTCTCTCTGAGATGGGCCGATTTAATCACCGCTGACATAGCCCGTATACGCGGAACATTGCCTTCATATCAATGTGGAGTTGTTTTACCTTGAGTCGCGACATCATGCGGTCAAATCAGTGGGGGACCCGGGGGTAAATCAGTTCGTTTTCTATTTGGGTTAGTCTCTCGAGCGCACCGAGTCTCAAGCAGCGTACTCTCGGGAACAGTTGGCATATGGTGATCCTATAGAAGATTTATAACCACCGACTCATGATTTATGAGTTCAAGCTTGGACTTCTTCCCGACTACTAGTAGCTATGGCGGCCGCCCCTTTACCTGCTATCCCTTCCCTTGATAACAGCTATGGATCAATATTCATTGGAATGGTAGTCGCCGCAGGGTCAGTACGATTATCTATGACATTACAGATACCAAGAATAACTTAGAATAGGTTATGGGGTATCGGAACAGCACAGGCGTACTGGTATGTTATACTTCGTGATTTGAACTGATCGCTTTCCTCTGATAAAATCGTGTTGGGATTAGGTATTATACAACTTATCCGAAAGATCGCTTGAGCATAAAAATGCTGGTGAGACTTCAGTTATTCCAAACCATCAATTTACCAAGTGAAAGGGTTAGGTTTCGGCGGCATGGTATATTGATTTCTGTGCCTCCTCTTCCGGAGTCTAAAATTCGAAACTGGTTTTTAGGACCGTAGACACTCTACATCAAGCCGTTATAACGTACCTGAGTGAGTTGCAGGATGATCACCTCTGGAAGCCGAGAAATTAATCTTTGGCAACTCTTACTAGTCTACTATTATGTGGTCACGGTAAGCCTGAGACGTTCAACCCTGGGGTTTCGGTGCTGCAGCTGACTCATTCTAGAATTATTTCAATCCCCTCGTCTTGGACACGCAAATATGGGCTTTCAGCGTAAGCTCCGCCAGGCTCCGTCTGAGCGTACTAGGCCTCATTTTTTTCTTAGATTCAATCGTTGTTTGAGATAATTCCTTGTGCGATGGTCCAATCTTTTTTCTTGATGCGTATCTGGCGATGTGGGTACACGACCTTACATGTTGAATGCGACAATCCTTTAATCACTATGCTTTAAAGTGAGCGGCAAGAAGGTGTATCTCGTCGTTCTCCCCGTGAGTATAATTTGTTGGTCTAGAAGTAATAAGTAGCTGAATAGCACTCTATCAGGGACTCCTTATCGTAGCAAAAATGGGTAAGTTTTCAAGTTATCCGAGGCAGTGTTAATATACTAAAACCAGTGACCGCAGTCCTAGGACTAGGTTAGGAGTACGCTTTCTACGTCTAGTATCAGTATACTGAACCCACTCAGTTTGGATTGGCTTGTGCTATAATATCAAAAGTATATCCACAGCCGAGGCTAGGTTTGGGCACATATCGGCGACGATAAACGGGCTTGCAGCAGCAGGTGATATCCTACTCAGCTCAACCATGGTTGTCCTTCTGCACCAGGCTCGAACTGGGATCCGTCAGTCAGATAACATGCTTGCGAAACTCATGGTACGTAAATTGTTCAAATAGATACTAGCAAGTCAGTGACAAGATCTAGGTGTATACCATCAACACAGGTGTCATTACTTCGCTGTGTTCTATAGTCACACTCATCGTCGCCGTCGTTTTGAATAAAACATTCATTTACGGTGCTTTTTACTTTTGCACCGGCCGGCTGTAAGTTATTCGGTTAGAAACCTTTGGTTCCGATTTGAAGGCTGAATGGATTACTTGGCAGATATGTCAACACAATGCTTGCGTCTCTGAATGCAAGACAAGGCCTCAAAGAGCAGACCAGTCGGAGCGGTGCACTGGAGATGAGTCCATACGTGACCAGTGTTCGACTCGACAAAAGCGGCAAGCCGTTGAGCTCGGGAGATATGACTAGGGAGGGCGATGATACAAGCAGAAAGTATGAAAGGGTAGGTCCTTGGGAGCCAAATGTTTTGACCTAGCTTCTAAACGGATTTGGAATCTTCAGAACCACCAGATGACCGATGACACTCAGGTTGAATTTTTCAAACCTAACAGAAGCTTTGTCTGAAGGGCCAGGGGTTTTGGAGCTGTAGTGATACCGGACGAATATTTCGTTGTCCAGCTCTTGAAGGGCATATTATCCGACAGTTAATGACTTTGTAGTGCGAAACAAAGTTTTATACCTTATTTATGGAAATACATCCGAGGATATGGATCAGAATTTCAGAGCATATTTCAAGTGAAACAATCAACACAGTAAGCTAGGTTTCGCATTGTGCAAGGGCATGCGGCAAAGGAGGGCATTTAGCCCCTGTCACCACGACTTTAACCGACCTAACCCTCGAAGAGACGATAGAGACCTCTTCTTGTCGCCTTTCCATCACCACGGACCTGGACTCCACCCAGAATACACTCGCTGTGTCCATCTCATTGGCATCGCTGATGCTATGAAATAGAAGCAAGTCTCCTGAGAGCTTGGAACCTTATCTTAGATTTCATTAAATATTCCAGGTAACCTGCCCTCCAAAAGGACTCGAATTTTGGAACACGCGCTGCACTTCCGTGGCGGGTTATCTGTTAAGCTCAGAGCCCACGATGAGTCGTTTTTTCCGGCGTGAAACGATTCGGTTTATTTAAACATTCATTGACCTTCGAAGTATACCAACGCAGTGATTCATTATAATCGCCGTGTCTCTCAGGTAGGGAGTTCTGAGCTTCCATGAAACAACATGATCTAGGAATTACAGACAACAGTTCAGTCGAGCCTGGTTTTGGATCATGCGAATAGGTCGATACGATGCCCAGCTATCAAGAAGACGCGATGGTGTTGGCGTCGGGCCGTAAGCGAAGTCGATGAAAAAATACGGGGCCCGAATTTATGGAAGTGATGAGGGTTCAAGAACATCGAGACCATGAGCACAGAAGTAGATGTGGGTATATCAAAACGCAAAGAATCTGGTCGAGCGGTTCTATTTCGCCGTATTACCAGAGTTCGTCTCACCTTAACGTGTATTTTCCTGAGCTGAGAGCCAGTCATGAAAAGGGGTCCACGTGCAAGACTTTGTCAAGTAAAATCTGCCAAGATCTTCCAGGAGTTTCGTGCTCGTTCATCTCAGTCGAGTGAAGCCACGGTGAGTGTAACTCGGCTTCTGCGCGAAATTATCAGAGATAAGTTAGAAAAGCCAGTTAGACAAATTTATCATAAGTTCCTTATGATTGCATGTGATTAAAGTCGCCGTGATGCGTCGTACCGTGATGATGCGGCCGCCGCTTCGATACACACCAACAGCACTGATCTGGAAAGCGTGGGGCTTATCAACGTTGCCGGGGGAGTGAATAATGAACGACAGGATCATAGATCGAAACACCATGAGATGATGATGATCACAGTCTTGACTGAGTCAGAACGAAATGCGAGTAGAAGCGATAGATAGCATCCTTTCTTTTTTGTTAATCTGGGGCTATTTTGGCTATATTGAACGAGTTTTTGTATCGCAAACTAGATGAATTCGGCGAAAACGGCCAGAAGATAGGAAAACGATGAGCATTCCATCTTCTCCGTTTCCTTTCAATACCAATCTACAACACTTATCATTGCGTAAGAACTTGCAAAGTAACAAGGTGAGAAGCGGGGTAAGGCACTTGAGGTCAACTTTGCACAGTTCAAGTACAGCTTCTCTGTATAGGCCAATACAATGCACATGCGTACGTACGTACGGTACACACTTGAATTCTTCCGCCCCGAAGCTAAGAGTCGCTGCATACCCCTACTAGCGTCTAACCCACTCTGCGATCTTTCGTAAGCTTGTTGTCCGCTCGGGCTCATACCATTCCATACAGATAAAGTCATGGATGGCATCTGGTACCTCATAATACTCCAAATCGTCCCCCATATCCTCGGCCATCCTGTTACGCAGTGTTTGCATCATGTCATACTGAAGTTCAGCCCCCCCGGCGATCATCAGTGTCCGGGGAAAGTTCTTAAAGGAGGGTTTGGGCAAGTCCAACGACGATGGTGAGATGTAGGGATCTGAACTTGCGGCTGAGAGATTATCAGGGCCGAGATAGGACCTGATAGAGTAATAGGAGGTTCCAGGGCCATACTCCGTTGGTGTAAGGACATCTCCGTTGATGGTAGGTAGGGCAGAAGAGCCTGGCTTGACATGCGAGAGGCTCAGATCTGTCCAGGGGCAAATGAGAATAAGGCCGCCTGGGGGTGGAAGATTGGGGTATTCATTCTCCAAGAGATACCTGGTCAAAGCAAGAGCGAGGTTCGCGCCAGCGGAGTCTCCCTCAACGATGATATTTTCTGGAGTATAGCCCATTTCATTGACCAGATAATTATATCCCGCGATAGCATCCACGAGAGCCGTAGGGAAAGGATGAGTGGTATGTGTTTTCATGTCCCATTTGGAAAGACGGTATTCGATGCAGAAAAGCCTTTTGACGGTTGTGCATTCTTTGATGATTCCATGCGCAATTGTTGCCAGTGGGTCGGCAGGATGCGCTGAAAAGGATACAAAACCTCCTCCTAAAGAAACACGATTAGTTTCGGCTGACAACGATTGAGGCAGGTGCAAGTACCATGGAGGGTGTAGACAACTTTATCAGTCTTGGAAGGTTTATAATTGGCATCAAAAGTCTCTCCTTTCCTTATGTACCAATAGCCGGGGAGTTTTACAAACTCAACAGTAGCCTTTTTGCATTTCTCAAGGATAGGTCCTTGAACGAATTGAGCGGCAGAATCGACCCATACACCATTCACGTCTTTTCCCTTTTGCAATGCGAGATAATCTGGTGCTTTGAGAACACCTCCGACCCTAGAATGAGGAATGTGTTATGTGCTTGCCGTGACCTTCAAGCTAGAATCTCGCTTACCAATGATTTAACAGAAAATAACGTCTCAAAGCATGCACCAAGACACTTCGAGGAAGAGACCAAGAGGGTCTAGGACGCCACGACCTTGGGATTGATATTGCAATCCAGAACGGAACGCGAAGGAAGACAATAGAAATCAGCTCAGCCACGACATAAATGGCTTTGAAGGGCTGATGATAGAGGAGGGGCATTATGGAGCAAAGCAAGACGCTCACTATAGTGGGATACGTAGATGGTGGGATACGTAGATGATAGTTAGAACTAGGCGTCGTCACTGGACCGAGAGCTAGTCACGCTCAGTCACGTTAAGTCGCGATCCGGTCAAATTGCGCAGCCAGCCTTCGGGGAGATGCACCTTCAGAAAACACAAGAACTGGATCAGTCTTGCTTCTCGGCTGCGAGTTGCATTGACCCCTGATTTAATTAGATCTGAAAGAGAAAATGAGGGACCTTCTATGGAAGTCCTGAACCAAACCGAACCTGTTGTTGTTCTCTAGCTGGTAGAAACCACAACCATGGTATGTATACTCGTGAGAGGATGTCATGATGAGCCTCGTTACCTGTGGGAACATCATGCTGCAACATCAGTACAATCAAACGTTAGGACCAGGTCTCATGGATATTTCTTGGCTCTTCGAGCTGAAGCTCAGACGAGGGTGGCGCGGGTGACAGAAGAGTGATAGAAGGCTCGAGTGGCAGTGTTGCATAATGAACCAGCCATGTGTATGCGCACGGCAGCGTTGCGTGTCTCATCTACTCATCAATGCATCAGCTCTTATCCATTCTATGTGGCGGGCTCCAACTTTTTCTGGCTCTGATAGCGTTCATCCACGCGGGTCTAGCTTCCTTCTACGAGGCCTGAATGCTTTTTTTGGCATACGTGACGCATCAACGGGTTTGGGGGAGGTTTTAGTGATTTTTTTGGAGACACAAATCCTTGGACACGTGCCGGAAGGCCGAGGCCGAGTGCATCATAATCATTGATCGCGAAGGTGCATTTGCAAGGGCGAGCTCTCAGACTAAGCCTCGGTCAAGTTCAGGGAGGGTTGTGAAGAGGAGAGCAAGGGTCGGTAACGGGCCGCCTTGATGATCTGGACTTATATGAATCAGATCGTTAGCTTGGCGAGTTCGGCACGTTGATCAGCAAGTGACACGGATCATTAACCAGTGATCCCAAGGGGTTCACAACCACAATTAGTCAGTGACTAGTTTTTGCCTACTATCACTTAACAAACGGTGGGCGCTCTCATGGGCTTAGTCGGCAGCATAAACCGGAAAAAGAACTTTTCCTCTCGTCATTCCTAGCGCCCCATTGTATTATCAATGGTGGTTAAGCCTGATTATGGAACTAGAAGTACATCATAATTATCCCACTATACGCCGGTGAGCTTGAGAAGAGACAACACAGGCCACACTAGCAAGCGATTTGCTTTCCGAGCTGAGATTTCAGTAGTCTCTTGCCGGATGAGGCTAGGAGACACCGGGGGCTCCGGTGGGGAGGAAGGCGACCTCGGGATGAAACACTACAGAACACGACGGAAGGTAGTCAGCCGGGGGGTTGTATGGCTGGGCAGATTTAAAATAGGACACGATTACTGGCAGAGCAGTATTGCGTGACCTGTTGAATTATTAGGGGCAGTTTGGAGCCGGACTCCAGGGTCTACTATGTATATGAGGGATGTGTCTGAGCATGCAATGAAAAAGGTAGGGTTTTATACCTGGTCCAGAGATGACTGTCCGCAAGAGCGCATCAAGCAAATGTTTTACGTTGATAGAACCAAAAACAAAGACGCTATCTAAGGTGTCTAAAATACCGAAGTGACACATTCCATCAAACCAACCATGCTGTACACGATAACTTCTGGGAGCGTTGGGCGGTGACACTTCCAGTTTCAATCAGCCTCCGAAATCCTGATGTTCTCTCGCTGCGTGTTCCATTCTGATCTTCATAATTATAGTCGCTGAAATCACGACGCCGCTGGTGGAATGATTTTTTGACTTAGATATAGGTGTGTTTATAACCAATGTGGCAACGAAGATGGATTAGTATGAACTTGCCCAAAGGTTATTGTTGATACTCCACATGAGTAGAGCATCCACGGCCGGCCCAGCGTGTACGGCCCATTCTGATCTTAGAAGGACAAGCATCCAAGATGGAAATAACTTGTGACATATTGGCATTTGGTCACGGTGCGTTATTCATGTAGTGTTGCATGTCCGCAACTGCCACGATCACTTAAAGCGCGCTTCTCAGAAGTTATGTTAAAATGGCTGCAAGCACAATCAGAAATCCCCCTCAACATCAACCATGAGCTACAAGGAAAAGCAGTCCCCATCGCCGGTCGATGTTCATCCTGCGGAGGATGATATCATGGATGGCGGACGTGATGCCTGGCTAACTGTAATTGGCGGGTGAGTCCTCAGTGAACTAAACTCTTCTCTAGTAGTTCGTCATCTCAATGCTTTCAGTTTCTTGACTGTCGCAGTGACCTTCGGCTATACCAATAGTTTTGGAGTATACCAGGATCTATACACACGTTCCCATACCGCCTCAGCATCGGCCGTGAGTTGGATAGGATCGACGCAGATTTTCTTCCTGCTTGCTATGGCACTACCTGGTGGAAAGCTCCTCGATATGGGCTACTTCCGCATGACAACCCTTGTCGGAAGCTTGATCTACGTATTTTCGTGAGGCCGCTCTTCAATCTGTCGTGTTCTCTCGCCATGTTAATCGCCATTTTAGATTGTTCATGCTATCGATATGTCATATGGACAAATTCTGGCAGCTATACCTTGCTCAGGGGCTGGGAATGGGAATCGGTTCTGGACTCCTCTATGTCCCAAGTGTCGCTGTCCAAGCTCATCATTGGAAGAATCGAAGAGCCCTTGCCATGGGCATAGTTGCTACAGGTTCAGTTTCAAACCTTTTCTAACCTACTTATGGTGCTTACAATATCCTAGGGTCCTCTCTCGGTGGAATCATCTTCCCAATCATGCTCAACCGACTATTCAAGGGCTCAGCGGGCTTTGCCTGGGGAGTTCGTGCCTCTGCGTTCATTGTCCTTGGATTGCTGATACTCGCCAACCTGTTGATGATACCTAAGCCACGCCCTCCAACTGCGGCACGTCCGCAATTCAACCTCAAAGAAATCATGACAGACAAGCCTTATTTGATCTGTATCTTTGCGTAAGTTGCGTATTAAGATTTATCTCTACTACTCCACTCAACTGTTACCCGATAGTGTCTTCGTCATTGATTGGGGCCTTTTCTTCCCATGTAAACTAGTCTGATAGTTGATCACGACGGCTTGAAGCTGACAGACTTTAGATTTCTACTTCCAGCTGTTCGCCATTCTTCACGGCATCGACTCAAACATAGCATTTTACTGTGTTGGTTGCCTTTTTCTGCTAGCCTTGGCTCATCTCACTGATGGCGTATCATATGTAGGTTGCGATCCTGAACGCCGGTGCAGTCCCCGGACGAGTCATCCCAAATATGATGGCCGATTATTTTGGCACTTACAATGTTGGAATACCTATGGTCATCTCTTGCGGAGTATTGATTTTCGCAATGATTGGTGTTACATCGGTCGCTGGAATGGTCATCCTCACGATCCTCTATGGATTCATGTCTGGTGCTGGTATGTGTGGAATTTTGTCATAGAACACACAAGACTCATGGTCGCTCAGTTCTCGCATTGACTGCACCCGCGTTTGCGGTACTATCTCGGGATCCAAGTGAAGTAGGGTGTGTCCGTTTCATGTACATCTAAGCTTTCAGAGGTTGATGCAATATCCTTAGGGTCCGATTTGGAATCGCCTTCTCCTTGACCTCTTTTGGTGCTTTGATGGGGAGCCCTATTGATGGAGCACTCCTCGGGAATACCTTCCCTTGGATAAGGCCAATCACGTTCAGCGGAGTAGGTCTTCTATAAGGGCTCCGGGACGAGATGCTAATTGATCCCTAAATAGGTCGCTGTTCTTGCTGGAACGATCGGGCTTATAATCACTCGCCAGATGCTTGTAAAACGAAAGGGCACCCAGATTGTTTAGCAGTTGTGTGATATCCTGCTGCATCACGATATGGATGGGCGATAGCGTTTGATCCCAATATCCGTGAACGGTTGAAATTTGATATTTATCTGAACCGGAATTCTGGTATCTATTGTAATTTGAAGTTCAGATGGAACTCGTTTCTGCATGAAGTGACGTTCTGGTAAGCTCTATGTGCCCGACAAAGCACCTCCTTCGGGTTTCGAGCTTTGGTCCTATCTTCTATTCTTATTTACCTTACGATTAGCTCTTCGTCTCACGCCATCATTTGGACTCAATTGTTCTTCCCCCGCTCCTTCAGAAGTTACCACGTTCATTTAGTTGCCATGTTGTTCGACCCGTCTAGAACCGGCTGCTCTCGATACCTCAGATATGAGGTGAAATCATTTCGTTGTAGGGTGGGCCCACCACTAGCATGTGAACTGAATGTCTGTGATTGTCTCATATCACGCTCAGATTGTGAAGAAGATATGCTCGAGGTAGTGAGGGTTCCCGAAATGAAATAAAGAGACACCGTTTCACGCGTTCTCGATACTCTACAAGCGACCCAGTACTACTGTACACACGGCAAACAGCACCATCAGAGCTGAGACTGCACCTGCTGTAGGGCCCTCAACCAAACTTTCCTCACCGGCGCCCCAGTATCGGTTCCGGGTCCTGGCGAGCATGTGCGACGTGAGGGGGTATCTTGGAAAACCTCTGTAGTGACATCAAGGCCTAGTAAATTAGCCTCCTTGAGGTGTGATTCGACATGTTTAAAAGGTGTCATCTTGTCCTTCTTCGAGTATATATACAGTCGCGGCACTGCATTAGCGGGTGCGGGTTTACTGAGCGATGGCAGGATATCGGTTTGGAGACATGCCTCGCGATACTCGTCGAAAAGGGGTCGATTTCCGGCGAGGAAGTTGAAGGTGAAGAGCACACCATACGTGAGCGCGATCAACGGGACAATTATTAGTCGCGTTAAGGGATTGCTCGGTGCATTGCTAGAGATCGCGGATTCTAGGCCGTTGTCACCTGGAGTGGAGTCGTATACAACTGCTACGGGATTTTGCGAAGAGGTAGTTGGTGAATGAGCCTTTGACAACATCTTCCGCAAGGTCATTAACTGGAAACCACCGCCTACACAGCTCTGAGTGCTTGAATGAGTTGACAATAATGAGCTTACCATTTGACATCACGAACAATAGTATCCCTTTGGAGATATTTCCATTGTCTTTTTCTCGTTGCAAGATGTTGACGACAGGAGATAGAACAGATTCCTGTGTAATTATGCTTGTCAGAAGCACATTCACTGCGGTAGAGGATCCTTGGTTACCCTTGTTTTTTCTAAACTGAGATAAAACCCAGCAGTCACCATCACCAGGACTATGGTGGATGTCGGGAACAATTCCCTCAATTTGTCGGTGTATTTCTGCGAGTGCGAGAGCCTAGCATCGACTAGCTAAGGTATCAGAGACGGGTTGATCAGCTACTTGTTCTAGCTTACTCCAAGAAAATGCGATTATGACACTAGAGTTCAAAGTGGATGAGATTACACATTATGATCTCCTGCTCAGGAGACTTACGCTGGGTCTGAAGAGGCTGCTTTACTCCCTGCATCGCTTGGTGACTCAAACAGAAAGACTTGGGAGTTTAACTTGGTTGGCTTAGGGGAGGGCTCGCTCATGTTTGCTACGTGGTGATATGGGGGAAGCGGCTGCTGTGAGGTGGTGTGATTGATGAAGCGTTATAAGCCCGTTATGTGCACACATCACGGCGCAACACGCTATTCATGTTCGAAGAGGTTCGTGGATGGTCTTGGATCATGACAGTGCGGTTCTGGCCCAATGGAGTAAGATCTAGTGTGAGAAACGACCCTCGAGAACACCCTGCTGACTCATCAGCGCTAAGTTTTATACCAAGTGGGTCAGTGATCCAGCGCTCGTCTATAACGCCTGCAGCGAAATTGGACTGATTTATCGAGCGGCAGTATAGAAAGTGAGCTTCACATCACATTTTCTTATAATGTGGCGTCCTGAGAAATCGAGCTTTCGATTTCGAGCCCAAGGCTCAAACTCCTCATTTCATAGTCTAGCGAGGCTAGAACATACAAAAATGAACTCAGGTGGATCGAGACCAAGGGCCTATGAAGGGTAGAATTTCACTGTGTGGGCTTGTGTGCATAGGGGCGGTGTTTGACAGTCGATACCCAGATCGAAGATCCAATGACCCTCGCTCCCAACCCAGTGGCCGTCGGGTAGGTCTAGGTATACCACGAGGACAAATGCATCACAAAAACCGCTTGTCGACTGTAAAACAGCATGAAGTAATCCACTCAAAGGACATATATATCACCATTCTGAGCTTCTCGGAAACCAAACACCCCTGAAGTAGGCACATCCTACATACACGAGGGGGGGTAGCTCTATTCGTATTTCACAGGAGTAAAGCACCAATCCGACCATCTGGGAAACAAACTGGACCACCAACAGTATATCTGACTCCAAGGGTACAAAGTTCCATTCCACCCATCTTCGCGAATATACCACTGAAAGAAAAGGATTCAACTGCTGGTACACCCGGTCATATCAAAAGTTCGACGTACCGAAGTACATCCCGAGTACCAAACCTTGCGCCTTGACGCGGCTTGTAATTCGTTACAGTACTCCTTTTCTGCAACTGCTGTGACTTCGACCGTAGATGCCTTCCCAGCCAAGACAGGACTCATCATTTTCAGAATGAGCTGAATAACGCTAATCAGGAAAAATGTGTTAATGAAAGTAGCTTAAGCATCTCAGGGTAACATAGCCTACTTTTCAGCGACAAGGATAGCAGAAGTGTGGCCGGTTACAGTATTAGGCCCCTTTACCAAGAATAAATTAGGGAACCCATGAACCGCGATAGTACCATATGCTGCCGGGCCACCCATCGACTCCCAATGTTCATCCATTGACTCTCCGTTCCGCCCGACAACGGGAAATCCAATAGCCCGGTTGGTTCTATAGCCTGTGGCCAAGATAATGACGTCCACCGGATGAGTCGTTCCCTGACATACGACCCCCTCGGCGCTAACTGCAGTTTCTTGGGCTAGCAACTTGACCTTCGGGTCGTGAAGGCATTGCAAATAGCCAGTATTGAATACTGGGCGCTGGAGAACAGTGTGGGTTCAGTGTTCCCAATACTTTGGCAGTCGTTGTATACATACCTTACACCCCATGTCGTACTTCGGTATTAGAATATCGTGATACTTTGGAGGTGCCAGAGATTTGATATATCTTTCTGCATCACGTTGCCATTTCTGTCTGGTGCGGAGGGCATAACCGGTGAGAGACGATCCCCTGAATGCAAGCTCTGCGACCAGAAATATGACAAAACGTAGTATCCTCCTTGCGAAAGGAACGTTTTGGAGAATCCAGCGCACGGCAGGTGTGTATGGTACCTGTACTGGGGATATATACCACTGAGGAGTTCGGAAGATATGAAAGACGTTAGAAGCTTTCGACACAATTTCAGGAACCAACTGCGAGCCGGAAGCTTGTCATAATTTTCAGAATATGCAGGAGATAACGGACGACCAAGAATGGCGACGCACCACCATTCCCGAAAACCGCAATATTCTTGCCACTCAAGTCTACTTTCGAGTCCCAGGAAGCTGTATGAATGACTGGTCCACGGAAGTCCTCTAAACCAGGTATAGGTGGAATCTTTGGAAGAGACAGTTGACCGGTAGCCACGCAAAGGATATCGCAGGTATGGCTATATTGTTGCCCGGAATTGAGGTCGCGTAATTTCACTAGCCAGTGTCTCGAATCTTCTATCCAGGTCGCACTCTCGCACTCGGTCTTGAAAGTCATCGATGGCCACAAACCATGTGATGTCACAAGATCATGCAAGTATTTCTGAAACTCATCTCCTCTTGGCCTAAATTTCGACCATACTGGACCCGGGGCGAAAGAGAACGAGTAGAGATCGGCCGGGATATCACAAGCAACACCTGGACAAAGCTCAGACACTTGAATTCATGCATCTTGCATGAAATTTCTGACCTGGATACTTTTGAACAGCCCAGACACCGCCGGGAGAGGTATTTCTAGATGAGGTTGTCAATGCCCGTCTGGTACAATCAAGGTGTCGAGGCTCACCGGTCGTAAATGTGGAAATCATTGCAGCCAAGGCTTTCCTGAAGCTGGACAGCGAGACCAATCCCAGCTATTCCTGATCCAATGCAAACCACTCGAGAATGGGCTGCACGTTCCTGATTCATGGTCTGTGCTGAGCGTATATCTTTCGTTGGTTTATTGCTTATTTCAGTGAATGCTGAAATTAATAACAGAGAATTCAACATATAGGAAAGTACCACACACCTTTACCTCGTGAATGTGAGGTGAACCAGGAAGGAGTCTTGCGGCACTTGATTCCATAATGTTATTTCAAGTTGATGTCTGCAAGATTAGACAACTGTCTCCTTGATGACATGGATCTAACCCCCCTGAAGAGCTGGCTCGCGATCGACCTTGATCATGAACTAGTTCAAGTAGAGGGAACTCGCCCCAAAGACGAACTCAAATAGCATGGCGCCCATGTGCTGTTAGTGCCTGGGATGATCGTCGTTTTAAGGCGGTAAGGAGTCAAGGTGACGGAATGACGAGAACTGTGATCAATCCCTGACGTGGACGTACGCGGGCGAGCACGGACGAAATCTCTCCCGATGGGAACTACCGAAACTCCAAAAGGCGCGCCTTGAGACTGGAAAGTATAGTAATTAAGGGCCAGTCAGATTTCACTCCTCCTCGGATGGTTACGTGACTCTCGAAATCCCTCGTTTATCATCATGAGCTCCGTCACTTCTTCTGATGGACGTCGAGTCGTTTCAGCCTCCACTTTCTTTGGCTGCCGGGTATGCCGGCTTTGTGAATGGATGCGATCTATTAACGAGTAGATCAAAAAGAATCCAGATCGGTCTTGTCCTAAGATGGTGCCACACACTGATGTTGCTTGGCTGCCAGCTTCTTATCATTGCATCAGGTTCTTATGTGATCGCAGCGAGAAGCACAAGGGTACGGTACTTGGCACAAACTCATATGTTCTGCGGAACTGGTTGAACAATCGTTCCTTCTGATAGGGCACGGGCGATCCACTACCATCACTTCTGACACATAGTTTACCGGTCAACCCCTAAATTTAAGCGCAAGCGCTGGCACGGGACCTGACGAAGTCAAAGGCAACTTACAAATATTCCTTCCCTCGGCTACTCCTTACACACAAGGAACTCCGCCCATTTTCTCCTAGTACATCTCATTATGCTTCAGTACTCTGTCATTTTATGTTCAACACTCGTTGCAATTCCTTTCTTGCTTGTTATCAAGCCTCGGAAACATGCACTTCCACCAGGTGAGCAGATTCTTTTCCTAAATCAATACTTGATCCTCACCAAGCTGATCAGGGCCTAAACCACTTCCATTCATCGGAAATTTGCTCCAAGTTCCAAGAAAAGAGGCATACAAGGTTTATCATGATTGGGCGCGCACCTACGGTAGTTACAGACAGCTTCTAGCTCAAGCGCCGTTGGATGACATCAACTCTTAGGGCCTGTGATGTATTTGCGCATCTTCAAAAGGGAATTTATAGTGCTGGATTCTTTAAAGGCCATAACAGATCTATATGAGCACCGGTCTTCTCGATATAGTACTCGACCGCGTTTAGTAGGCTTCTAGCTAGGGCTCTACGTCCTCGGCAGCTAATTGCGTTCTAGGTTATGGCTGGTGAGCTGTGTGGCAAAGAAGATACCGCAATTCTATTTATGAAGTACGGGGCCAAATGGAGGCAGACTCGTGCTTTGGTCCATGGTTGGATGAACCAGCGAAATCTCGAAAACTATTCGCCTGTGCAGGTTCTGGCTGCCCATCGTCTCCTTTCCAATCTCTTGGATAAACCTGAAGATTTTTCAGAGCATCTGCGCACGTGCGTGACTTATGTGCATTTTGCCGCTCAGTAAACACGCTAATAAATCACGACAGGAGTGTCGGTTCTGTAATTCTGAAGCTGACATATGGCATTGAGTGTAGTCCCCATGAAGATCCATGGATTGCAAAGTCAGAAGCCTTGCACAAGATAACTGCTTTGGCAAGCCAGCCAGGCCGCTGGCTCGTCGATTCATTTCCCATTCGTGAGTTTACTTAGCCCTCAAAGTTCTTGCATGGGGGTTAAATACACTTGTCCTCAGTTCGATTCATGCCGTCGTTTCTGCCGGGGGCCAGCTTTCTGCGGTGGGCGAAGAAGTCACGTCGAATTGCTTTTGACCTAGTCCGACTACCTTACGACCAGATAAAAGCACGATTAACGGAGGTAAATTTCTCCTCCCTCTCGCCCTTCCCTAGGATGCTCAGAATTGCATGGATAGGACTCAGAAAATGCGGTTTCCTCATTCGTTCACGATCGTCTATTAGAGAAGAGGGGAGAACTGACTGCGCAGGAGGAGGAAACCCTCATTGTCGCTGCTGGAAGTCTTTATGCTGGTAAGCCTTTTGAGAAAAGCCTCATACAGGAGTTTAACTCACGTTAATCAAGCTGGCATCGACACGGTACTGATAATTAGACCAGGGCATTACTGTCTCGAGCACTAACTTGCCTATCCATAGCTCGTATCGATATTGCGTACATTCTTCATGATCATGGCAACATACCCAGAGGTTCAGAAACGCCTCCAGCAAGAGATCGACTCTGTGGTTGGCTCCCAACGTCTACCTCAATTCGAGGACCTCGATTCCCTCCCATATGTCGCTTGCGTGATCAAGGAGCTCTTACGGTTTAACGCTGTGGCCCCTCTTGTTCCACACAGCCTAGACGAAGACGACGTGTATGACGGCTACTTTATTCCGAAAGGGACTTGGGTTATGGCCAACATTTGGTGAACCTGTTTTGGGCCGTTCAGCGTGGATGGTTGATCCGACTAACTTGATAAAATAGGGCGGTATTGAATGATCCGTCAGTTTACCATGACCCTTCAACATTCAACCCTGATAGATTTAATCCCACTTTGGGTGAAAAAGCCGAGATGGACCCTACTCAGATTGCGTTCTGCGTAGGTCTGGGAAGAAGGTGTGTAATGCGTTCCAGCTCTTGTATTTGACCTAATTCTTGCTCCATTCCGTCAGATTTTGCCCCGCCTCTTATTTTTCCTTATCTACCCTATTCATCGACATAACTAATATCGTTTCCGTATTCAATATTTTGCCCCCACTTGATGAGAATGGACAAGAATTTATTCCCCCCCTAGATTTTGAGCTGGGTCATATTAGGTATCTGATGCTCATTCCAGAAACACGGATCACCAGTGCTGACCTACTTTCAGGACCTTGAAGCCTTTCCAGTGTCGAATCGTCCCAAGATCGGAGGATGCCACTAAGCTCATCTCGCAAGCAAATGTGGTTTCTCATTAATTCTGAATGTGATTACATCTTAATAATTAAGATGGAATTTAAAGTATGTGGAGAATCATCACACAGCACTAGTTTATGTGGTCCCGCCTTGCTCCTACCATCAATACATTCTAATTTGCCACTGAACCTTAGGCCTCAACGTTAGACCCATCTACTCACTTCCGCTCATGCTCGTGATCCACCTTCAAGCCCCTTGGTCATGGACGATGGCGCGAGTCTCCATTGTTGACATACTCGGGCTTACCTCAACCAAGTCAAAGACCACTGCTATGCAGTATCCAATGAAGTCCGATAACCAGTTTATTGAAGGATGGTACAAAGGACGCGTCTAGTGGCGAGCGGCATCCTGTATGAGTCTCGGTTGCCCTCACTCGGCTGACCGAGTATCATACTTGCAATTAATAGCCGGTTTTCATGTTGTGCATCACTGGACAAGACTGAATAAAAGTACTCGCTCGCGTGCAAGTTTAGATGAGCAACTTGAGTGAGGGCTTCAGCCCATGCATAGCAGTGACAATGCCACCCACGTATGCCCACCTGTCAAATGTCCGCAAGCGAGGAGAGTGTACCGTGGGGGGAAAGGTTGGGTTGGGGAGCTGTGATCGGGTCCGCCGCGGTGAGGCATGTGGGCTCGCCAGAATTCTGGCAATTTGGCAATTCCCAATTGCGACACAATTCGGAAGTGACCCTGCCCCTACAGAGAGCGTCTACTTTATCCTGCTAGCCTCAACGACACTTTTGACTTCCAAGAGTAAACGAGCGACTGACGTTCTTATACTCCTAATCATCTACCTGGGCACTTTACTCTTGTCTAGTTTCTGTCGAAACAAGGAGCTTGAAGTAGTGATGTAGGCTGTTAAGAAGACATAAGTAATCCGCCAGGGACATCATTCGCTCCACAAAATTCCTCAAACGTGCAGGACGTCAGCCTTCACTCTCAACTTGACACCGGTGTACCCTGAATACTAGAATATGTCCGAGTTTGAGGTGACTATCCTCGAATGATTCCTAAATGGTGGAAATCAGGTAACGTTTTCCACTGGCGGATCTTACGAAGGGCGTTTGCAGTCTTCGAGAAATAGGGATCACGCGTACATGCGTGTATGCATGTTGGAAATTCTACCATACAGTTTTCACTCTATGATATAAAGCACATATATTATACAAGGCATTGAATCTATGGCAAAGACAGGCAATGTAGCATAGGCTTTCACTTTCTGTTCAATTCGGCCTGGAGTGCGTTAAGCTCTTCGCGAGTCTATCGTAACTGATTAGGCACTTGGCATTACATCCTTGAACCCACTGCATTGACATACCTTCGCAGGGGGCAAGTTGTTCAACGTGTCCTGATCCGGCTGTACAGGACCCGGTGCAGCTTTGAACGCCTCAAAGGCACCTTGGCTCGTTTGTAGCCCTCCTGTCTCTTCGCTGGGTCTCTGCAAGTCCGCAGGGTTGTTGGATTTCTGGAATTTCAAATGGGTAAAGCGACACGACTAGATCGCTTGAGAAGACTTACGGCAGGATGAGGCAGAATATTAAAGGTCTGTTCTCCCGAGCCTGAACCTCGTTGAGTCGGAGCAGCTGAATCGCCCACTGGGTGATTGGGAGCAGCCTTGGTAGTGGAGAGCTTTTCTTTGATATCGTGGACGACGCCGGCCATGATTATGATAGTAAGGCAAGTAGGAGGATAAGGGGGTTTATATAGATCTGAATGGGAGCTATGACGTCATAATGTGGTGGCTATACATTCATTACGCCGCAGCGCCGCAGTCTGGACGCTCACTCAGCAAGCAGGCTGATTATAGTTCATTGAAATACAATTCTTTGTTATATTGACTGCAATGTAACCAGTTGTGCAACAGCGAAAACAAGAAAGCAAAGTGACTATTCGAAATGAGCGGCATGTAGACTGATTGGCCAACGCCATGGATTAGTTGCGAGCTAGGGGTGTTTGACCAGAAGGGAGCATGGCGGGCGCCATGATCACACGACGAAATTCTAATCAAGTACCCTTAGCCTCGCCTGTCAAGTGAAGAGCCCAATAGAGAGCTGAACTGACCTTGGAAATCAATGACGCCATTCTTATCCTCATCCGCCTCCTTCATCATAAGATCCAACTCCTCATCGGTCAGATATACTCCAATATTCCTCATCGTCAGCTTCAGCTCTTCAGCATTGATTGTCCCATTTCCATCCTTATCAAACATCTTGAATGCTTCTCGCAAGTCACTCTCTTCATCAAGAGTGGACCCTGTGACTTCCGATCGGGCCGCCATGAGATTGACGAACTCGTCGAAATCGATAGATCCGTTGCGATCTACATCAACTCTTTTCATGATCTCATCGACTTGAGCGGGGGTTGGAGCTTGCCCAAAGTTTTGGAGGAAATAAGTGATTTCTTGAGGGGAAAGAGTACCATTCCCATCTGGTATATCGGGCGGTCCAATCAGGAAAACGCAATTCTTAAATGCGTGTTTGGCTAGATGGAGACATGGCACGCACCGATATCGAAAGTTTTGAACGAGTCTTTCAACGCTATTATATGACATAAGGCCTGGTATACAAAGGGGAGAGTATGGAAGACACAAACCGGTGAGTTGATCTGCAGGTATAGAAATGTGCATCGTGGGTCTTAGAAAACACAGTGATTTCCGTTCGGACATACCTTCGGACTGATGTAGCCAGAGTCGGTTAGCGGCTCGGAACAAAGACAAAGCGGAAGGGAACGTACGAGACGGAGAGCAGGTTTCGTGGACATTGTGACGACTGTGGCTGCTTGTACTGAGAGCAGTATGATGCTGATGGGGGTAACTGGCAGAGCAAGGCCCTTGGAGGTCCCTTACATACTGCGGGGTGTTTCGAGATGTTTATCCCTGATCCATGCGGCAGCAATTCTGGAGACAGACACTTACAGCACGCTAAAGCCCGCAGCTTTTCACACCCTCTACCGCGGAAGTATTCTCAACCCGACTCAAAGTGATTCATGGGACGTAGTATCAACTTCCATCGAAAAGTAACTGATTTAGAAACATGATGTAATCAAAGTATTTGTCCGTTGCAGGAGAGAGGGATCCTTACTCGGCTTGTCATTTGAACATTGCTTGAGTCTGATATGACTTCCGATAAATGTAAGTTATGAGATTAAACGACTGTCCCTTAGCCCAGGGTACCAGGGTAAGATAATGAAGGTATAAAGATGCTGCATGACTGTTGTAAAGGCTATAACATGAAAGCGAATCACTATCGCGGAGAAGGCTGATGGGACGACGCGAATAGAACTTTCAGCGCGGCTGAAATAGCTGTAAGCTCATGTCTGGCGTGGAGAGTGCTCTAAATGTGCTCACTTGGGAAGGTAAACCTTTCCTCATTTTCTTTGAGCCTCAGCGCCTTGATACCGTGCTCAAGCTCTAGCTCTGCCAGGAACTTTCCTCTAATCGTGGCGATAAAACGCCCGAGTACTTGTCTGTTCCCAGTCCAAGGTCCATCTGTATAGGATATGGATTTAGATGCTTTCGTTTCCTCCTCGACTTGCACGCATATTTTCTTCCAGAGAGCCCATGTCCAGATCTCCCAGTCTAGTTGTCGAGAGAAACCGATAAGTTCAGAATAGTCTAAAGAACCTCTGCTGTGACGATCGAAGTGCAAGAACAACCGGCGAAACACTATTTCCGGGATTGGATCGATATAGTACTTGTTTGAACCACCACTGGAGGATCCTCGAGCGGAACCTCGTTTACTGGGGCAAGTTACCAAAACAGCTGATAGAGCACTATAGGAAATGAACCCCCCATTTTGACCTGCGGATCAAGCTTCAATATTCAATTCTAATGAAGATCTGGGACAATGTCTCACGCACCAAGATGGGACTGAATCTGGGGGCATTCGATCAATTCGTGGACGTAGCGGCTCTTGAAAAGGAAGTTTTCGACGGGTTGATACCGGCGAGACCATGCCTGAGCACGTTCTGATGAGAGCATCATGATATTAGGAAAAAGAAGGGCGATGGGTCGAGTAAAGGTCTCCCAGATTTCCTTTTATCTGTCGAGGACTGGACAATAGCTTGTCCACAAATCACTGGACGGTTGTAACACAGTCTATGCATTGTTCTGGGACACGAGAATTTCTAGTGCCACAATTTCCGGATATATACTCAACAGCAGAAGCGATCAACCGTGATTTGTGGGCGCCTTTATTCCACAGAAAGTCGAGAAGAGGACAATGCCCATGAGAGGGGCTCGACAAAAGCTGTATGCCCATAAATAGATCGATGCGGAGATAGCCGGTGTCATCACTATGCCCTGCGACCTGATATAACAACACTCCAATAAATACCCGACCTTGATACCGGCCACCCCACCCCTGCTCAGCATTTACCATGGCCGACCAACTGGTGTGTCCCGTTTATCAACCAAAACACAGGGTACTAACCGCCACTTTCTGTGTTACGTATCACCGCTAGTCTGAAGGTGAAGCTTCCTATCTCGTGATACGCGGCAAGGGTCTAGATGCTGACGCGATGATCCTTGTTTTGTGACTGCAATTGCCGTCAGAACAAATCTCTGGTACGTTTGTCGTTACAGATGGTCATTTCTAGCTTTTTACTGACCTTCTATCATAGAGTTTAAGGAGGCTTTCTCCCTCTTCGATAAGGGCAAGTCTATCTTCTCATTCTAAGCTTTTCCTCATCGATTGATCGATTTCACCTTCCTAGATGGTGACGGTACTATCACGACCAAGGAGCTAGGCACTGTCATGCGCTCCCTCGGTCAGAATCCCACAGAGGCCGAGCTCCAGGATATGATCAACGAAGTGGATGCAGATGGCAACGGCACCATCGATTTCCCTGAATTCCTTACGATGATGGCACGCAAAATGCGTGACACCGACAGCGAGGAGGAGATCAAGGAGGCCTTCAAGGTCTTTGATAAGGATGGCAATGGATACATCAGCGCCGCCGAGCTGAGGCATGTGATGACAAACTTGGGTTCGTCGTTATGTCTCCCCAGCGCTGTGTGTATTTGAGCGCTTACTCACTGTCCCATTCAGGCGAGAAGCTGACGGATGCGGAGGTTGATGAGATGATACGCGAGGCCGACATTGACGGCGATGGGCAAATCAACTATGACGGTCGGTTATCTCATATTTGGCGCTCAAAGCAACAGCTGACTTTTTGTGTGTTCCTGGACAGAATTTGTCAAGGTATGTCGGTGGCGTTCCGACCTTATTGGTGGCATTTGCTCAAACTTTGCTTAGATGATGCTTTCGAAATAGTTTGGAATAATTGGATATTACAGTCTGGACCTGATGTATTGCTGTACATTACGATTATAAAGACTCAATTTCTCACTTCTCGATGTGGTTGGGCAGTCGATTACGAAGGCAGGCCACTGTTGCTCTGGGGGTGTCCATTCTCACTTGCCCATCACACAATCGGCATTAATCACGAGATCACGCGGAACCAGAGGCAATTTCTTCACATTGGAAAGGAACTGGGGGTAGATATATAGATTGAACTACTTGACGTCTCCTGCTTAACCCTGTGGTAGTATTTGCGAAAAGCCTCAAAAAGTGAAAAAAGGAGATTCCCACTAGCTGATTCGAACAACTGATCTTCTCATTGGCTCAACTGGTTGGACCCGGCTGATACGAGTGAGACGCCTTACCACTGGGCCAAGCGGGAATTGCTAACTGAATTGTGGCTGCTAATGCAATATGGCGTAATCTAACCTGTGAACACTTCATCTGAGTCCGGTACGGGTGACTCGGCTTTCAACTTGTTACAACAAGGCCATTACATCACGCTTGCGACCTTTTCTTCATGAAAACCACAGCAAATCTGCACGTATACAGTCAATTTCAATCAACGTCACGAGAGAGTATCTCAACATATCATCAATCACCAAACTCTCGAAGTGCTCACGATGGTAATTTCATGGTACTCTACTATAGACAAGGGACGTGAAGATCATGTGGAGGCCTCTCATTCAATATTCAATCTTTATCTCCAACCCGCAACACAAGCGCTATAACTCAATTTATAAGTACCGAGTTGTTAGGGTCCCGAGAAAACAAAATGACGATCGGGTTTGAGCTGTATGTCGGCATCTACATATGGGACAAACCTATATATTTCGGATCCGGCTGCTGTCGATACTGTTCTGCATTTTCCTTGGTCGCCTCTTTCATCTCTTCTTCAATCCATGTTCTAGTTGAGCCCACTGTCCTACTCCTAGGCTCATTCTCTTTTCGAAGTCACCACATTACTACGATGCTCTCTTACCGTGGATATTTCACAGTCACTGCCGTTGAAAAAGAGCTTCTGAAGCGACTGGCATTGGAGGAACCAACCCCTGGGGATAACTTGAACGGCGATCTTCTCAGAATAACGCTCAAGGCACTCGAGCCTTTGCACGCTTCCGCTTCAGTGAGTTCCTTCAATATATCAGTAATTACTATAAGGGGCGTGCTCATTCCATGTAGGTTGAGATCTTTCTGTTTGGTAGGTTTTTAGATTTTCAAGGTAGATTTCCCGACTAATAAACCTCTGTCTGAACCAGGCATTCATTGCATGTTATTTGCAGTCTCTTTTCTCGTCTTGATAAGGAAACGGACGACTTCGAACGTGATATGTCTGGCGGCACTGGTCACTATGTTCGTGTTATCGATAGCGGATGTCGCTCTTACTGTGCGAATGGACATGCACGACGTTCCGATGTTTCTACAAGGGCAGATGTCCCTCAATCTGGTCGTTAGTAGGCTCTACCCCAAAGGCCCGATCTTCATCGCAAACAAGTGATTACCTCTTTACCTTCGATATTCGATATTCAAATCGCTGACCGACAACCTCCGAGTTTCCTTGCCGACCTTCTCTTGGTAAGAGGCGTCCATTGCTCTGGTTTTCGTCAGGCCACTCAATTGAATTGCAGCTGTATCGTTGTTACATCGTCTGGGGCTTACACAAGTGGGCCTTGGGTTTCGCGACTGTATTGCTTATGATGGATACAAGTACGACTGGTGTCCCTTAAACCCGTTTCGCAATCATCTGATACAGTAGTCCCACTCGTAAGTCTGGGGTTGGGTCGGAGGAGCTGCGAAATTTAGAGACTACAATCTCAACTATTGGTACCAATTTACCTCCGGTTATTACTGGTCCGTTTTTTGTGTCAATGTAGCTGTGACGATCCTGACTGGTAAGTGACTTAAGCTTGTCATACGCTTATGACTCAGGAATGCATAGTTCTAAGGATCTGGTGGGTTATCAGACATGCTCGCCATCACATAGCATCTCGTATCTTGAGGGGATATAATATAATCATACTTATTTTGTAAGTGTATTCGAACCCTTTGCAAATACTATGTTTACACCCACTGCAGCGCTGAAACAACGTTAATTTACTCTGCTTGCATCCTAGCAACAATACTCGTTCCACATGATCTAGCTTACTCGGTGTGGCTGCTAATTCTATCAAGCTTTATCCATTCTTTACTCACTTCCATTCCCTGCAGAGCCTTGCGCTGTCATTTACGGACAGAATAGTGGTCAGTAGTCAGGTAACTCGCCGCAGAGAAATCTTTCTGAAGCGAAATTAGGCCATTATGCCAAACCTCATGGTTGTACAGGTCGCTATGAGTCGTGCAATCATCGACCCAAAATCTGGCTCATCTGTTTCCGGAAACCCTACAACTACTAATAGCGAGCCACTAAGCTCGGATCGTGAGACGACACTCATGTTGAGTACATTCGTCACGACAGAGCTACCGGGAGGACCTGGCCAGTCTCAGGAGGCGACAACGCTGTCTGGAAAGCTGGAGGAACACCCGCTGCAGCCTTCGAGGGAGTCAGTCTAGAGGTTTTAGTCTCGATGCCATGGGGTTTAAAGTGTCCGCGGAAAATATGTACAATGATCCTAATCGCATACTCTATGTTCCTTTTATGTTGGATTCAATTTTGGCACTTCAGTTGAAACTTCAAAGTCTTCAGTGGTTGGCAGCCCGGGGCCGCCACTGTCGGTGAACCAACTTGGGATCGACCCTGTTACTTACCCTGGGGAATTCATCTGGTCAACCATAGTGCTCATGACATCCTCTACCTATCCCGGGACGCTTCTTAGGAAATTCTTATGATGGCTGTGATATAGGTCATATTTGCTTCAGATGCCAGTATGCTCCTCGAGAGCTCTTCCGCAGGGCTTCAAATTGCTTCGTCACCTTTCTACCTACAACATGTTTCACGACCCTTTTCGTCAACGACAGTATTTTACGCTGCTGCAAAGGCCAGCCGAACTTCGAAACAGGAGAAACACAAAAGAGATGAGCTACAGACTAAATCCGACTCGTCTTACACGGCTGACTCTGGAGAATGTCAGTGTTTATCCTAAAATTTTACTAGCACGGGATTCGAACCAGTCTCAACAGCCGCGTCGGACATCATGCATCAACACTTAGCTACCCAAACGTGCAAGCCTTTCTAGCTGGACCATGTTTTTGGGTGATCGTATGCGAACTGGAAAGCAGGTTACCCAGCAATTGCCAGACCTTTTGGCTCAGTGGAATGCTTTGGACGAGGAGGAGAAATCTCTTTGAACCGAGCTTCATCAGTCATTAGATTAGAACGTCATTGTTCAGTTGTTCAACCTATCTGAAGCGCTTTGAATATAATTGTGAGGCATTCCCATTGGGCTGTGACATAGTGAAAATACCGAGTTGGGGCTAGTTCGGGCTAGTACTCCGGATGTCTCCGAGTGTCTGACCAGCCCAACAGCCTGAACTTCGTTCTGACCATTTCCTCAAATCAACTATTACTCCCTTCTCATCAGTGGCTGCCACTATTCAGCAATGTGCGTGCGCCCCCCAGTGGATAGCTGCTAACGACGAATCCCTGACTTAACTTCTGAAGGACTGCAATCCAAGATGTTCCACACGATGTACCTGAAGAAATTTTCTTTCAAGTCCTATCATCCTGCTACGATGAGCCACCCTGGTTTTTGTGGGAGCGGATGACCGTCCGTGCAGTATGTTCTACCTGGAACCTGGTGATGTTACGTTCCCCGCGCCAACGGTCCGACGTCTTTATTCTTTTCAATGATCGCTGCAAGTGGCTCGCGCCTCTTCACGCCGTTCGCCAATGGGTTTCCCGATCTGGAAAACGACAACTTTCCGTTTATATTGAAGCTCCTCCTCCCCCGTGTCAACGTGAATGTGACCATACCAACCCCGATCTGCTTCAAGCTTACTGCGATCTCCTCGCTCAGAGTGTTCACTGCTGGAAGACCTTCACACTTGAATGCTGCCAACTCTATGGGTCTTCCGAGTTCCTTCACCCTTTCTTTGGAAATTTACCTTTTCAATCCGCGGCGCAGCTGGAACATGCATCCATCGATTTCTATCCCGCTGACGATAATGTCGCAGAGAGGGTTTTGCAAATGCTAGGGTCCATTTCATCCCTCCGCAGTCTAGAATGGGATGTTCCTGCGGACGACCGGGGTCAGTCTCACTTTCAAATCTTGAAAGATCATTTCGAATTGGGTAATCTCACGAGCCTATCTCTTACCGTGACGGACCTTGCACCACTTGTTGCGGTTCTCCGAAATACCATAGCTCTGGTGCACTTGCAAATTACCTCCGTCGCCTTTCATCACTACTACAACATCGAAACTTGCAATCCCATCGACCTACCCTATCTCCAATCCTTATCATTAGCTACCAGCAATAACCAACATCGTTTCCTCCTTATCTTGAATACTCCGCAACTAACGGTGCTCGCAATACAATGCAGCACGTCTAACCACCTGAAGGTCGACCTTCAAACATCACTGCGCTCATTCTTCTCGATTGCCCCGCCAAGGCTTGCGGTCTTTATTCTTGAATATCGAGATTTCAACGTGAGGGACATTATCAAATTTGTCGCCCCTGCAACTATTAGAAAGCTCCAGGTCATGGAATTCGTGTGCTTTAGGAGGTTCGATGAGCTACTTGAACGGCCATTGACGGTTATCGCGAATGCCGAATCCCTCTCGAAGGACATGAAAACACGATTCAGGATTTGGTACGACAAAAAGTGGGGTAGTGATGTATTTTTTGGCTGGGCAGACAAACCTGCGCTGTTGGCATTCAACTCGACACCCTCCTTGTTGGTAAAGTACTCGGCGAACTCATACGCAGCAGCATGTCGCGATCATTTCGATCGATGGAGGCGCGCGTTTTCCTAGGAGATATATTTCAGTCTCTGGTGCTGTTCACAATGAAAACTATTTTGATGTCCTATAGTCGATCTTGCATATATCTATCACCAAACCCGAATATGGGGTTCCAACGCAGGGAAAGACATGTACACCTTGGGCCTGGTTCAGCCTACTAAGCAAAATTCTTCGAGCAGTTGACCAAATTTACCAGCCTACTCACCTTATGCCGCAACAAGACGTGCATGTTTTGAATATGTTCGGGCTGCAACGTCACTTCAAAATGCACAATTGATCGTCGTACAGTATTCAAGGTTGATACTGTGTCAGAAAGTCGAATTGGAGATGAACTCTTGAGTTCCAACTGAGCCCTCTTTGCAGAGAGCGACCGTCGACGGGTGACAGTCCAAGCAGTCGTCAATTCCCATGCTGGATCCCGGGCCGTTCAATGATGTGAATCATCGGATCGAACTTAAACTCGCTCCGAAACTCTCAAGCAATCAAAATGATCGGATGATCGACACTAACCTTTTGCGGCAGTCAGGTCTAAATACCCTGAATTCCACCCACCAGTTCTACAGGAGCGTGCGCATGAACTTCTTCTCATGCTTGTACTCGCACTCGTGGACCGCGAAAGCTTATGTCAAAGAGTCCATTCTCTGTCCATGAAGACTTAAAGCTAAATTAAACTGGGCGCACCTAACATCACGATGATATGATCGGAGTATTACTGTACTATTCGCAACCTATATTGAGCCTGGATTTGTCCATCATCACAGCGTTTTGGATCCCACAAAGCAGCAATCTCTCAGCCCACGACTGTCAACTAAGCTCAGAATCAGCCCTCTAGCTCGGTCCTCGATTTGATACACCCACCTGAGCCAAGCCTTGATTGATTTGACAGTTCCGCCATATGCCGCTCGGACAAGCAGTCCTAAAACGCTCGGATAATTAACGCTTTGGGGCTACAAAACCATGTTCCATACCGAGGAGCTCATAATGTTGATTGTCCGCTGGCATACTCATTTCTGACCGCAGTATGTCATGCGTACTGACTGGACGCCAACACTTCAAGTTATGTCCGGGGAACCGAAGTACTCGGCAAAACAAGCCTTGTACACCTGAGAAAAAAATGGGGATTCTTGATTCCTATTTCCCTTCTTGTCAACACCTTCCTTTCACCTTAGGCACCCAGTGTCAGCACTCACGTTACCCATTACTTCTGCCTCGTTCCTACCGGCGCCCGACATCGTCAGGTTCGAGTCCGCCTTGGCTACGAAGTGACATCTCCTCTGCGCCGTATCCTGTCAACCCATCGTCACGCGTGGGGGAGGGGTGCTTACTTGTACCTTGCTAGTGACAAAACCACCGTGATTTTCTCGAGGTCGACCTTGACCTTCGCGTGGGTGGTGATCATCGGCGGTGGAGGCCTACATACCGTAATCAAGGTCAATGATTCCACTCCCCGAGCCCACCGCGGGTCTACCAAGCTCTCTGAGCGCTTCAAGTCGCACAGCCACGCTTCTGAACGCGCACGCAGCATTTAACTTGGTGACCCGCGCAAATCCGAATGCATGGACGCAGCCGTACACGATAACAAGAGGGGATTTTAGACCCATTGTCGCTGCAGTTCTCGTACGTTTTCTCTCGTTAACTGGTAGTACAGGCCCTGATATCCGATTGAATAGGCGGAGACGTTGCTATATGGGATACATCTCGTGTTATACGTGTTCTCGTCTTCCGTGCTTTTACGAGCTCATAGGAGGAAGATGCGTACCCGGATCTCTAATGCGCGCTTGTATAATCGCGATTACGTCTACGATAACGGTCAAGATCGTCCTCCTTCCAATGCCAGTGGCAACAATCCGACGCATACCCCGACCCGAGGTTCTACGGTGTCGAGTGCTCAACAACTCAACAGACGCTCTTGTGCTGCCATATCCAGCATCCTCATTCTACGACGAATACGAGCCCGAATTCAAGCCCTTACAATATCCCTTTCACTCATGTCATTCTTCGCGACGACCATCATGTTCATTCTTGCCACAGCAGACATTGGGGTCTCTTACTCTGCACTTTTGAACCGGTATAGTGATTTTGTGGATGAGAAGGAAGATACGACGGCGTTGTTGAATATGGTGTATCCAAAGTTTTTGATTCATTTAGTTAATAAGTGAGTTCTGGTGCTCTCAAATTGCTGATCTTGGAGAGAGGCTGATTCCTTTGGTGTAGTGTAATAGCTGATATCTTACTCGTGCGTCTACCTTTCGAATCCCTCCCAATCTCGATAGCTGGATTGACGAGAATAGATAACAAGGTGCTATATTATCTGGAGCTATAATCGAATATTGGGATACACTGCTGTGTTTCTCTTAGTTGTGGGCACAGGTACGTTGTTTATCCTACTCAGGAGTTATATTGCACTCAACGCTTTGGGACAAGTCCTAGGATTTGTTAGCGAAGCAACGACATCCCCCAAACTAAAAGTTGTGATAGGACCCTATATCTTCGTCGTATTCTTTCTAAATCTCCTATTGACACTGTTAACAGGTGAGTCATCTACATAGCTATTGACCTCGAAATGAACAATAGCTGAATGGTCGTGGGGCAGCGGGGAGGATATGGTGGATTGCGAGAGAGGTCGGAAAGATGATGGGAAGGCAGGTTATAAGGCCGTATAATCTAACAGTCGGGATCCTGTGAGTGTTTTGCATGTAACATTTGGGGAAGTAGAGTGAAGGCTCAATGACTCTGGAAGACTGGAGTCTGGATTTCTTTATAGCGCTGCGATTGTTACGCTTTTGATACTATCAACAACGTCGTATGTTGTAAGTAGGACCCGGCTCTCTCTTCACGCTTGAAAGTTAATTGAGATGAATGATCATAGCTTGTCGCAGCAACTATCGCGATACGGATGGTTGTAAGTCTAGTCGCAGAATCAGCTGACATCGCAAAATTAACAGTAGTGGAGCAGTGTATCATGCCAATTTTTATAGTCGTCCATGTGGCAATGGGACGGGGGACGAAGAACTTGGAGACGACCATAAGCGTAGCGAGAAGTAATGATGTCCAGCTAAGCACAGTGCTTCATTTTCGGACAAGTGTCAGTGCGGGTACTGGAGTTGTAACAGAACCTTCGATTAATAACAATATAAGTCAAGTATAAAGAATCGGGGCTTCATTCAAGATCGCGTAGCGGCAAAGGCTGCTCTTTCCTCATTCATATCGTTGAACTCAGTGCTCCCGGACTCGAAAGCATCTCGATTGGAGATCCCAAGGTACGCCATGCCTGGGCCTTTCATGGTTGCAAATTTGACAATTAGACATGTTGTAAACCGTCTGTTGAGCTTGATGTACTCGAGTATAGCGTCAAGTTGGTGAATGGTCATAGGTCACGACCATGATCTCCATACTTGTAGCCGCAAGACAGGAAGCGAAGTAGTTGCAGAGGCGACAGGCACAGCGAGAATTGATTTAGATAGCACTCGGATTTCGGACAGGTCTTAGCGCCGGAATAAGAGGATTAAATTGGTCGAATAAATGAGGCCAAGTCTAAGGAAACGGGGTGTATCGGGAATGTATTACGACGACGTCGTGAGGAGTTGCGAGACCTTGCTCTCTACATCCTTCGCTGCGAGCCCATCGAGCTCAACATGCCGCTCGACACCTCGTTCTACACGCGGAAAAACACGGGGTCAGTAATGGCGTCATACGAGGTATAACACGGGGAACGCACCAAAACGTGCAAATACGCGTGCGGGTGTGCCTTCAGCCTCTCGGACGAGGACAGGCAGGTCTGGATTGTGCTGCTTGATCGAATTGTAGCGGGCAAGCACAAACTCCCTTGGAACGGTGCACTATCAGAACACGCGGTGTCTCCGTGGAATCAAAACGCCTCACCTGGTGCCTGCAGATGCAGAGCCTGACTGGGAGAACAGGAACCTGACTTCGCGGAGAGCCGGAGAAAGAGCCTTTGCAAGAGTGGACATGGCCAGGCAGTAGAGAAAACAGAGCGCCCGAGGGCTGGAGAGATAGAAATGAGCTTACATAAGCGTGGTTGCCATCAAGTCGTCTTTGTTGCGGGTAGCGCTGGACGTTTCTCACCTCCTTTCTCCCTGCCACCCCACGATGGACGACGAGAAACACACCCAGGACGAGTGGGCAAACTCCCGCAGACACCGTCTTCCAACATTTACGGAGGTCCTGTCGCGCCGCACACGGCCCCCAGTCGATCTCTTCATGTTCTAGTCTGTTCTCCTTTTCCCCAGTTTTTCTCAACAGCTTATCATTGTTTGCAACAGCCTCTTCCTCCAGCGCGAAGGCGCGGAAGACATCCTCGACTTCTGGCTCGATGTCCAACAGCACGAAAACCTCTGCAGGGCCTATTTCAAGGATGTCCGCAAGTCTGGTCGCACCATCAAGGAGGACTGGCCTCAATACTGGGACTACGCGCGACGCAGGGGGTCAATCTACGGCACCGTCGTCGGACTCAACACAGATGCCAAACGGAGCACAGCCAGCACCGGCGCAGGCGAGATGCTAAGCGAACAAGATCGTCGTAACCTCTCCGCTTCAACAGACGACCACCAACAGCCAACAGGCCGTCGTTCGACAAGTCCAAGACCACAACGCAGTGCTGCTGCATCACCTGAAGAAAATCCACCCCGCTCAACAACACCGTTCTCCCTCACCAGACGTACACCCACGCTCTTCAATCTCCGTCGGGCATCCCGAGCGCCTACCATCATCCCTCGTTCATCAGCAATCACACGTCTCGACCTCGTAGCTTCCGCCGAAAGGATATTCTATCGCTATCTCTCTCCTGTTGGTAACCAGATAGACTCTCAGGAGAATCACGAGATCTATCTGCCGCCTGCGTTGAGGATACATACTTTTCCTCTCAACAGTCAACACGAACCCAAGACGCAGACAGAGTTGAACATGATGGCGCAGATACCCGATATGTTCCACGCGCAGAAGGAGTACTGCTTCAGAGCTATGGAACAGGACGCGTTTCCTAGGTTTTTGAGGTCAAAAGCCTTTGGAAACCTTACGCCTATTTCGGCGCTTGTGAGATTGATACTTGGGCTCGTTATCCTCTGGATTGGCCTAGCCGCTGGATTCGCGTTGATTTTCCTCGACGTACATCCAAAATCCAAACGCTTCTTCGTAAGTCCTCTCCACCCTCCACACACGCACTCAATTGCTAACCCAACCCTTCTACCCCCATGTAGCTCTTCCTTCCATTCACGTTCGCAGTCCTCTTCCTCGTCTCCCATCAATACGAACTCGACCCCATCCTCGTCTTCTTCGGCCAATCTGAAACCACACCATTCAGAACATTAACCATCCGAGAACCATATGTTCGAAATCTGCTTTTGGGAAGAGCAGTTTGGGTGACGATTGTGGTTGCGATAATTGTCACTGCGTTGACGTTGATCTTTTGGGCTGTGCCTGGGCATCGGCTTTGAGGATTCATCTCCCCCCTGTTGTTCGTCTGTTGATTGACCGGGATACCCTTTTGCGTTGGATGAGGGGGTGTGTCGTGGTTCGTGTTGCGTTTTTTGAAGGGTAGGAGCTAGAAGGGGTGGTGTGCCCGCTGAAGTTTGGCAGGGTGCGGCGGCGGCGGAAATTGTGCTTGGCACAATGGTTTTGGTTCCTCCTTTGAATTCCCGAGCGCTTGTACTTGCGCGGCCTCAACGCCCTCCTTCCGACCCCCTACGTCCTCCTTCGCCT
The DNA here is from genome assembly GCA_027627405.1 of Leucocoprinus birnbaumii. Classification (NCBI taxonomy): domain Eukaryota; kingdom Fungi; phylum Basidiomycota; class Agaricomycetes; order Agaricales; family Agaricaceae; genus Leucocoprinus; species Leucocoprinus birnbaumii. The sequence goes on along the minus strand of JANIEX010000130.1, from coordinate 13,370 downwards.
TCTTCCTCTATTTCAACCCCCCTTCTCCCTCTCACCTATGCACACCCTCTCTCCTTGAACACTCGCTTCTGATTACTCACTCGCTATATACCAATTAGTTACGAAATCTTCATGACCAAACTTTCCTTTAGCTTTTATTATCATTATCTCTCGCTTTTTTCCTAATGACAATTTTATCTCTTTAGTCTGTCTGGTACTCTCGTATACTTATTCCTCTCTTGATACCTCTTTTTTGACATCTTTTTTTCTCCTTTACTGTCTGTCATCCTCGTTGGTTGATTCCAAGTTGAACTGTTGTTGTGTTTAGTTTCTTTTATTCGAGAAGCATGTTGATTTTTTCTTTACCTCTTAGATTGCTTCCCCTTTTTCTTTTGGTGAGGCTTTGAGATCCCCTTTCGAGACCTGTGAAAGCTTGAGTGCGTACCTTGTTTTGTTGTTTAGGCTAGGCTAGTATTGCGGTTTTAACGAATTTTATTTGTTATGTTATTCTGACTGCCCCCTTTTTCCCCCTCCCTATGCGTTGCGCGTCTTTTGATAGATATGTCAAATACCTTCTCTACATTCTTCCGCGTGCATGCTTTCAGAGGATTGCGTGTTAGATCATTTAGGAATTTTCAAAATAAATGTTTTGTCTCGATGACTTGAATAGGCGGATAGTGGTGATCAATTAATCACTGATCCCCTTAGACTGTGTGGCGTCGTCGACATCTTCTCTCCCTCCACCACTCTCCTTCTCGACCCTTTACACACAACCAGAAATGGCTTCTTCATTAGAGCCTTAAAATACCACCACCATCATCACCACCAGCACACCCCTCACACCAAACTCCATCTACGCAGTCCTATACTCCCGCACCGTCATCGACACATTCCACTAGTCCATCGGCGTAGCCATTTCCCAAACCAAAGTATTGAAGTACTATGCAAAGAATGCTACGAGTGATTATTAGTGGTTTGAGGATGATCCTGTACCGGTTGATGATTTGAAGGAGTCGATGATTGTTTGCGTTGCTGTGTAGATCATTCCGAACTTGACGACTGTTGATTGAGTTTGGTGGCTTATTGTTGGGATACTTTACAGGGAGCATCAAATCAACGGAGATTGACGCTCAAGAAGACTCGAGAACTCCAACAGATGCTATTAAAGACATATTGAAACAAATTCCAACAGTCGACCGACACAAAGAACCGAGGTTTACTTGTCGAGTTTGGTAATAAATTGTCGGAAGAAGCCGAAATCCGTTGTAACGCATAATAACGCATTGTCACACAAGAGTTACCTAAAACGGGCTGAGAGGGATTATAATGCATTATAACAATAAAGTCCGGGTGTGAGAACGTGTTTTAACATTACTTTGATCGCATCTGTACTTTACTAACCTAATCTGGTAATTACATCTATTTGTAATCAACTCTTCAGTTGATTACTAAGTATGTTGCAGAGCGCTAAACAAAAATGTTATATTGGATGTCAGTGGGTTATAATGCCGTTACGATGGGCCGGGACATTATAATGATTTTCAGCTTTTTCCGACATACAGAGAAGTTATTAGACGGTTATGTGAACATGGAACTATTCGTTGTCGCTCTGGTGGAGAGCCTGAGCTGGAGAGGAGTGTAGATGATTTGGAGGAGGAGTGTAAGGCTTATGCGATGAAGAATCAGGCTGCGTTTGCAGAGCAATGGCAGGGGTTGGACTGTTTTAATTTGAAGTATTTCTATTGAAGGTATTTTTTATGCAAGACCTGTTTCTTCCACATGGACTTTCCTGAATGCCACCGATTTCACACCCTCTCAGCCAGCACCATAGATTCTCCAAGAGTAGGTACAATTATGTGATCACAGACTCCTGTAACAACCACGAAAATCAACTAGATATCTGCACCATCATGTCATGGCCAATACTCCTTAGATACCCACTAGTTTTACAAGAAGGATGATGGCCCCAGAAAAAAAAAACTGCATTTCTGCCTTTTTATATCTACATAACTGTCACTTGAGAGCAGGCTGGTGTGATCCCCCTTAATTCCGAACATTAACCCCAGAGATGACCTATGTTTTGCAAGGTAGGTGACACCTGGGATGACCAGTGGCTTTTATGTTCATAATTCCAGAGATAGCAATTGTCCCTGCAACAAACCGACTCCTGAGTTGCAGTGTGATTAACTTGTTGACTTTCTAGTCTTCATCTGGCCCACACATATGTGGGCATTCCTACTCCTGAGGTAACCATGATTTATTGCACTGGCCAACTCCTGACATACTTCAATAAATGCAGTACTTAATAATCTCCCAGATGGCAGAGGGGACACAATGTTAGGCTGTGGATTAACGCTGTCCAATGGCTTCCATAGTCCGCTCAGAAATCCGACCAAGAATGGGAGTAGCAGGTGGACAAGCGTTCCAAATGGGGCCCGCTCGTCCTGATGAATTTGCAGGCACTACAATACATATTGGATTCAGCCAATATGGGCTAACAGGCTACAAATACATTTTTTTTTTTTTGGGAGATTGAACTCTTCATTACCGTTTTGTTGCAGCGGCACTCTCATGTATGAGCAACAGATGCTCACGTATGTCATCAGGGAAAACCTCCCGCCCTGATTGGGGCCAATAAGTGGTGAGTCAGCACAGTCTACTCAAAAAGTGACCCCCCGGTCCTGATTGTCGAGTTTTTGGCAAATTGGGGCATGATCTGCGCAAATATATAGGCAGTATACATGAGTAAAGACCAGTGGCTCTGATTGAGAACGAGTCCGCTCAGTATTACCACACCTAGCTTATTTGTAGAATATTCACGCTCAATTCAGAACATAAAAATGAAAAAAAAATGTTTAGATGGCCACAGTGGGAAAGGATACAGGTCGGGTAGTATGGTATACTATTGAGCTGATGATGAGGAAATCGGTCCAAAAGGGAGAAGTGAAATTAACAAGTGGTGCCAGGGTAAGATGAGCAGTGAGAACTCTGATGGGTCACTGTGTGCCTCTCGAGCTTCACAAGGCAGTCAGCCTGAGATCATGAGTGTTGCATTTTTCTGCTGTTTGCTGGCAATGGTTGTTATGAGCATGTCATCTGCAGGACCCACATTGATCCCTAGCACTTCTAGCGCCCGCGAAGTCCTTAGGATCTCGCCCACAATTGATGGTAATTCATTTGTCACACAAACCCTTGCATCGATATATCTAGCTGCCCTGTTCCTCCACTGTTACCAGAATGGCAACTACATCAACACTGTTCCCGCCAACCTCGAGAACTCCTATCGATGGGGCTGGGAACGTACACATTTGACTGACGAGCACTCCTGCTACATGCACGTATACCTACGCACAACTCCCGAGTTCATGCCACAGGTTATACGACATCTCGTGTATCAACTCAACCACCCATCGCTGCCTCTCCCCGCTCCTGTATACTGCCATTCATCATCATCATCTTCATCAGCATCTCCTGCTTCAACTTCAGATGAAACGATGGAAAGTGAAGGTAGAACTTCTACCCCTTCCCCTTCCTACCACTCCTGCTTGGACTGAAACATGTTTGGACTGTGTTATGAGTTTTGAATTATGTATCGTATCAGGTAGATCCTCAGACATGTATCAGACTATTTATGTGTGCTCTTACTCGTCTCGTATTTATGTTTCATCTTGACTCTGTATTTATATGTTTCAGTATCTATGTAACGTGTCTCACTTATGTTTCACTTGTAGTCTTACAAGTATGGACCCCTATGTACTCCTGTATGGACTCAACCGCAGTAGAGATGTAACACCTCCTACATACATTGTCCTATAGTTAGAATAGGTAGAAGTGTATATAAGGAGGGCTGAAGAACTCAAAGCGCAAGCTTTGATTCTTCTAAGTTCCCCCCTCTTGTACTTGGCATCTATTGCATAACTACTCGAGAAGTTACCTCTAGATCTCAAGGAGATCTTAGTGCTCACCTCATTGGTTTACGTATCTATACTTGATTGGCCCTCAACTATAAATACCCACTCCCTCTATTATTAGAACTATAGTCTTGATCACCGGTAGTGATCTTGATAGTGATCTAGCTAAGATCGTGTTATAGTTCAGTAGTAGTGTGCAGCTGAGTATAGGAAGATGTCCTTGGAGTTAACCATCCTCCACAATGCACGACTCATACAACGACCCCTCTTGCCTCGCCAAAGAACCCACACAAGAGAGCTTCTCCTTCTATGATGCTTGTAGTGCATTTGAGTAGTCGGAGATAGGTGCCCCCTAGTCTTCCCTACTAGGCGACTGCTGATAAGCCCATAACAATGGTGGAACTGTTGGAGTTGACATGGCCAGCCTCAGCTGACGCTTGACAGGACACAACGACTCAGTGGTGAAGGGCTCTCTCTGGCTTGAGGCACGAGGGATTGACCCAACTTGCTGATCTCAAATTTGATGGGAAAATGTATAAATGGGGGTTTCGGATGAACGAGAGTGAGCGAGAAATAATGAGTGACCAATAGAGGGAGTGTAAGCTACAATGTGGAGATGATGTGAGTTATTTGTGTTCAACATAAAACCAACAACTCACCTCATATGACGTACACATGACCTTGCACATGCACTATAAAACACCTCCCCCCCTGCTGATTGTCCTTTTCTTTCCTTCTTTACCATCCCTCTTATTCCTGTGATCCTTCCTCCATCTGTTACAGCCCTTTGTCCCCCATGTCCAAAGTTCTCCCTACCAGCGATATTGCTACCAATAAAGCCCAACATCATAAGGTGCATAAGGCCAGTTGTGACGCGATGGAGGCCTTAGAAGACTAGTAGCCCTTGGTCATTGCTGATACTGGTAAGTGCCTGTCATCTGTTCTAGCCTGGTCAGCTCGCCATTCTTTATAGGCACCTGTAAAGCAAAAGAGAAAGCTATTGTGAAACAATGTAAGTCTTTGATTGCGCATATATTCACTCAGAAGACTCACCTCAAGTATACTAGACTGGCTGTACAACCAGCCAGCTGAATGTGGGCCCAGGTGAGCCTTGTCATTGGCTGACATATCTGCAAAAGCTACAAAGCGCAAAAGTAAGCTCAATATATGCTATAAAAAGGCACATATACTCACCTTTGGATCCAGAGTCTCTGGACCAGAACAATGACATTGTTGGTCATGGTGGTGGTAAAGGGACCTGAGATCAGGGTCATACCAGTGCGTTGACATCATTGAGGCCCTTGATCCCATCAAACTGAGCTTTCTTCCCCACTCATCTTCTCATTACCACTGCTAGATTGGTGATGGCAACACATGCAGTGATCGTGTTGGCCTTCTACTCATCGGTGATTCATTCATCTATCCTGGCCACTGAGGACAGGATCAAAACAGAAAGGTCGGTTTTCCCTTTCATCTCAAACACCCCCTCATTACTTCTTCTACAGAACACCTGGATTGTCAGCATGGCCAAAGTATATCCCAGCCCTCTGATCATGAAGACTATGCGTTGGGGCTAGTTCAATACTCCAATGGCTTTTGGCGCCCAAGACAAAATCTCCTCTTCGGGGAAGGTCAAACTGGCAGCAATACCGAGATCATTCAGAAGGATCCCTTCGTGCTCTTCACCAACTTCAATGGCTGACTCCATTTCTTGATTCTAATTCTGCACTCAATCATAATTTGTATTCAATTCATTTTTAATTTATATGTTTTCAAGTTTGTTCATCAACATTTTCAAGTGACCCATGGGATACCTGATAAAAACTGAGCATAAATTTGAGGCCTTTTCAGTGTATTCTCCCTTTATTGTGCACTTGTCAATGAAAATCTCATCTTGACCCTGCGTTGATTGTTTCAAACTGCTGCTGACTCTTGGCTGACTGTAGATAAACCCAATGAATAAACGATACCCTTCCCTGATCACTCAAATTGTCCAAACTATCAATATTGCCCAGATTATTTGTTTATTGAGTGTATTATCAGTTTTTTCTACTGTATTGATGTTTATCATACCCAATAAGGTTGGGCAGTTTTCTCTGATGGTATATTCAAAATGTTTCAGATGACCAATGGCCCAGAGCTTGGATTATGTCTCATGCTATTCCATTTTGGGCTAGGAAGGTAGCTCCCCCCACTCAAAGGGAGTGTCTGCTGAAACAGTCTGGGCCAAAGAATTGTGGTACATGTACCATTTTCATGAAGGTGGGTAACCATGGCTGGTGAGCCATAGCCATGGGGAGTCAGTGAAGCGTTGGTCATGAAGGGAAAGATAGGCTCTTAATGTGCCAACTGGGCAGAATGCTGTGGTTGATTTGTGTAACTGTACTTCATTGCCAGCAAAGAATTTGTCAGTCTTCGAAGCAGGTAGGATGAAGGATAGTTTGTCAGTAGTGATTGAGAGAGAGTCCTGCCAAATAGTCTTTTTTCTGTTGATGAGATGGATGTCATTGGGGTCGGTTAGCTCCCCTAGCCAGAGGAGTCCAAAGAAGCCAATGACGGTAATTGCTACAAAAAGTTTGTCATTGATACTCGAGGCATGTGAGTGTGCTTGTACGATTTGATCAAGATGAGCTGTGGAGAGGGGGAGTTTGCGCTTGGTTAATACACCTTTCAACCTTTTAGACCCTGCAAGGGCATCTCACACCAAGTCAGAGTAACGGGCATCCTTGACATTTGGATAGGTGTAGCATAAGCAGTTGGTTATTCCTGATAGATAGGTTTCTGCTGTTGACAGTTTGACAAAGTTTGACATGTAACAAATAAAGTGTGCTAGGTTTTCGGGAGTTGGTTCAATGTTGAGTTTGTGAGCATTCACAAAGTCGAGGTAAGAGTGAAGGTGAGAGTCATAGGCGATATTTGTTGAGGCGTCTTGGGCAGCTGCAGTGGCTTCCAAGACCATCTGGTCCAGCTTCTCTATAGAGAAGACTGGACATTGCACTCTCATTTTTGTGCTGCTCCCAATGCCTCTCGTGGGGGTTCAAAACCGAAGATTTTGAGTTGTGGGTTGTAATGTAGGGCATGTGCCTGATCCCCTTGAGATAAGGCATCTGCAACTTGGTTGTCCTTGCCAGGTACATATATAACCTGGAGTTGACACTTCGTCACAAGGAGGTTGTCCACTGCATTTTTGACCATTGTATTGTAGAGAGGTTTGACACCTAGTGAATTGAACATGGCCTGAACGTTGGTATTGTCAGTGAACATGACAATGTGGGAGTCATGTGGAAGAACTGAAGTAGCGTAGCTGATTGCTGACACAAGTGTTAGTGCCTCGCAGTAGTATATCCATTCTGATGGCAGATCCTCTGCTATTTGGCTCCAGAAACTGAGATGAAGTGACTGTACCCAGAATCCCATCCCAAAATTGGAGGCATCAGTATAAATGGTCATGTCAGTGTCATCAAAGGTCCAGTCGTGCTCTTCCAACATGTGAATGCTGTTGGACTCTTCCGTGTATTGTCATCCCCATCTTAAATCTGCCACACCTTCCTTTGTCACTCGAATTCACTGCTCTGCGCTTCTTGTTTTGTTCAGTTTCTGGTACACATTAGAGACCATGGGACATAGCATAGGGAAGACATTAAAGGACCATGTTGCCCAGCCTGCGAGAACACTCCAATCTTGAGCTAAGAAGCATTTATGAGGTTTCTCAGCGGTTGGGATGAATCAATCCAATTCACACAGAAAGTTGGCCTTTTGGTGGACAGGCATAGTGACTGTTAAGTTGACAGTGTCAATGTGCAAGCCAAGGTAGTCAAGGCGGGGGCCGTGTTCTTGCTTCTCTTTCTCATGAGGAACTCCCAGATCATCCCAGAAAGCGAGTAAGCAAGCTTGTCCCCTGGGTAACTATTTTGGAACTTCATACCCTCAGTAGAGTTCCATCTCTCCCTCATAGTTAAGACCTGGGTGATTGTCTATGTAGGCACTCGGGTCTTCGACACCCCCAACATGTTCAGCTGCCTAGAGTATGGATGAGTTGACTCCTATGAATATGTTGCCCGATTGCCTGCCACTGAAGGCATTACAGTGGTCAATGTAGCGTACTTTGTTGATGGTATTGACTTGTTTGATCTGCCAAAGGGGGTGCATTGGTACCATGCAGTAAGCTTCTGAGATATTGCTTTTCCAGAGAACTATGCCTTTCTTTGGGTTTGCCTTATGTTTCTGCAGGAGTTGATCACCTAGTCAAACAATGTTGTCGAGAGGGAAGGCACATTCATGTGGGGGTGTCATGGAATTCAGGGAATAGGGCCCAAAAGACTGGTGTGTCACCAGGCGGTATTTGCCAGGTCTGTTTTTAGGTACCATGAAGATCGGCATGCGGTACATGCCAGGATGTAATGGACCTTCAAACCCTTTTGAGAATCGTCCCTTCCCCACCTACTTGTCATGCTGTTGGCAAAGGAAAGTGGCCTTGGCAAAGTCAGGAGTTGGGCATTGTTTTGCATTGTTGGTAAGTGGATAGTTCGGAGGATCTGTGTCAGCCCATGGCCAAAACCCATGCTCTAGGCCATCACATATGGAGTCTACAAAGGGACAATTGGGGTGAGAGGAGAGGTAACAACGTAATTTGTGAACGTCAATGGGAGTGACTATTTTGAACAAGTCAGGGTTGTTATGGATTGTTTGCATGGCAGGGTGATCATCTGGTAAGGTGGGGGGTTTAGGGAACGGTTCTGCATTTTTTGACCATTCGACTACACTGGGGACCAGTAGCCCCTCAGCATTCCACTTGTTATATCTCAGATACCTAGGTTGAGGGACTCGCATCCAATGCTCGAGATTTTTTGCATTCTGCTTTACCATGGCTGGGGCTTCCACAGTCTTGGCAGAGGTAGTTGTATCGACAGCCTTTGTTATTGCAGCCTCTCTTAGAGTTGAAGCAATTACAGAGGGAATTATTTCCTCTTCTTGCTGGCTGACTGCTGGGGGTGAACGTCCTGTATTTGACTTCTCCAGGTAGCAGGATGGACTCCCAGAAGGGTTCAAGGACTTCTCGGTTGACTAAGGAACTGTTTGCTCCTCCTCCAACTGAGTCTCAGACCATGGCATTGAAGCAGATAACCTGGTTGTGTTCACGCAATTGTTGATGGGCAAATATATTGAGGATATAGCCTGAATAGTTGTTGAGTTCATCTCAACAATAGGGGAAGGCAAAGCAAGTCACTTCAGCAGCAAGTTGCCAGGCACTCTGCCATTGCTGTGCAGTTTTGATCTTTTACTTTCTGGACCTGTTAGGCTCAGGCTTGGAGAACATGAACTCAACCCCTCCAATGTTTCCTGTCTCTTCCTTGGATTTTTGGATTGAGAACTTACATCCGAGCACATTTTCCAGATCAACAGACTCTCCTTTGAGGATATTTGTCCACTCAGAAGGAGGAAAATGTTTGGGAGCTCCTTTAGCGGTACTAACCCAGCGCTTGATCACTTTGAGGTCCCAGCTGAAGTATTTGAGGAGATTTTGAGTCTTTTGCATGCTATTGGTGAGTTTGCTGCTAGCCTCATTCCCTCCTCAATACCAAGGTAAAACATCCTCTCTGACCTTTCTGCAACTTTGCACTCCATAGGGTACAACTTCAGAGACATTTTGGAGGCCCTCTCATCCAAAGGGCAAGTGGTTTGAGAAGTCAGCGTTCTCCAAGGGGGTGTCATGACACAAATGGATGACCAGGGGTTGGTTAGTTGGTCCAGTGTCAGTGGCCTTAAAATTTTTTTGGAGGTCAAAAATTCTGGTAGTTCTACTGCCCAAAATTGTCATTGTAACACTACAGTAATGTATCCTTGACTTACTTATGAGTTTTCTAGCAAAAATAAATCAAGAAAATATCTTCATAAACTGGAAAATGGTAAAAGAACTCTCATAGATGTCAACATCCTTCAATCAGACTTGTATTTCAGTGTTAAACTCACTAGATAGCAGTTCATGAACAGCAGCCAAGGCTATAGTAACACAATCCAATGTTTGGAAATTGGATAACTAACAAGCTGACATTAAGCAGCTAAATCTTTTGTGTACAGTGAAAGGAGCTGCAAGATTTGGTCTGTACTGACAAGAAAGAGACATTGTTTCAGAGCTTAAGCCCTAAGGTATGTGCTTGTAACATGCAAGTTACATACAGCAAGATCACAATCAAGACTATCATAGTTAGTGCACCAGAAGATGATATTATTTAACCAAGATTAGGAGACAATGATGTCATACTTGTATCTTAATTTGGAAGAATGTTTCCACAGTAGTTAGTTAGTTCAATCACTAAGGCCTTAGAAAAAAATTCGACCCCAGGTGTCTCAATTTTTTCTGGAGGCTCCCTTGGCGTTCTCATCTCCTGAGGGGCTTTGTCAGTCGGCAGCAGATCCATCCTTTCCCTCAAGCTCACTCTTGGTTTTGTCAGTCGCGCGATTAAGAGTGGAGGTGATGGTGAGTCAGTCCTGTTCCAATTCATTGGGGACACTCCTCTGAATGTAGTAAGATCCTTGTCACAGGGCTCAGACCATGGGGATGTCACCTTGGATAACCAGCTCAACAAGCTGTTTGAGCTAGACATGGGGCCCAAAAGCTTTACCCCTGGAATTTGTTTGAGGCTTCGAGCTGGTGTGGAGATGCCTTCATCTATAGAGACTGACTGCGGTCTTGCGGCAGCATCCCAACCACCAGAACTTGGTGCCCTCATTGGTGCAGGTTGCCGTCAACCTGGAGATTAGGAACATTCTCTTCCTGAGTCTCCTTGGTTGGATTGTCCTGTTGAATTTGTTCTGGTCATCTGGGTCTGAGACCCGGTTCCTTGACTATTGCTATCTTGTTTGTCTTGGGGAGCGAGGCCATAGACGTCAAGTCCATTATCACTCATTAGAAAATAAAGCTAGTTTGAATTGGTGAGGACTAGATTTGATATTTACTGTGATTAATGATGATCTTCGAGCGTGAAGATGAGGGTAAGTATCAAGAGGTGAATCTGGGAGACACCATCTGTAAACAGATAGTGTCTCACTTCACTATGTGCCCCTCTCGCAGGAGGGGAACTCTGGTCATCTGAGATGTTCCTTGTGTGACTTTGATGGGTTGCCATTGACCTTGTGTAAACAATCTTTAAGCCCAAGTGTCGGTTTCATCAACCATTGTGAGGTTGTTTCCTGAGGGCAGTAGCTGCAGTTCAGTTATTATTAATATTACTAATCATTTTGATTTGTCATCTTTCCTGAGGTTGAGGGTTCAATTCCCCATGTCAGTTGTGATTTAATGATGGATTTCCCTACTTTGGAACTCTATTTGTACCTGCTTGCTTACTTGTCATCACCAACCAGAAATTTTACTCTAGGACTTCTGTTGTCTCCCATTCTGTTCCAACCTCTCAGTATTTCCCAGCAATCCACTTTTTGTATCTTTCATATGGGAAAACAAACAGGCCAGAGACAGAAGGAGCTTTGTCAGGCTTGTGAGTGCAATCTATTAATATCTCAAGTCTAATGTATTGAATTGATCATTATATTTAGTCAGGGACATTCTTGAGTCAGACCTTATTCTAAACCAGGTCAAGGGTCTGATACATGAGGACTTCTTTATGGAGGGTATCTCAGATCAAGTTGAGAAGCTGTTGAAGGATGCTGCTAGTCATTCACCTTTGGCAAAAGGTGATACAGTAAGACAAATACTCTTTTCTTTTTGAGTAAAAGACACTAATTACTAGTTCTTTAGTTAAAAAGCTTCATCTTGCAGGCTTACCAGCAGGATCTCTCAGAGGTGGCTCACAAAGAATATAAGAAGGCTCATATGTAGCTTTTTGGAAGGAGTGATCATTGGAAGAAACAAGCTAATGTAAGCGTTCATTGAATAGCCATATTTTACAGTATACTCTAATGCAACAAACAGATTAGTCTTCTTGGCCTTTGTTCAGAGCCATACTCAGCAAGTGAACTACTTACTGCAGCTGAGCAGGGCTATTAAGATTGTTTTTCATGAACAATCTGCTGTAATGCAGGGCAGCAAGAACAAAATGATAATCAAAAGTGATACCCCAGGCCCAGGGGAGATTTTAGCTAATACAGATACTGGCAATTATATAGTTGTACCATGTCGAAAAAATCTAAAATCTGTTGTAACCCATCATAACACATTGTCACACAAGAGTTATCCAAAACGGGCTGGGGGGGATTATAATGTATTATAATAATAAAGTCCCACTGTGAGAACGTGTTTTAACATGACTTTGATGGCACATGTAGTTTACCCTCCCAATTTGGCAGTCACATCAATTTGTAATCAAATAAAACAATTGATTACCAAATATGTTACTGAGTGCTAAACAAAAGGTTATATTGAATTTTGGTGAGTTACAATCTGGTTATAATGCTGTTGCAACAGGCCGGGGCATTATAACATTTTTCGGCTTTTTCTGACACAAACAAGTCAGTAGTTTTTGTTTCAGGAATTAAGTGTAAGCAGCACATTACTGGATCACTCAGATCTTTCAGCTGATTTATCCATCTTTTTTAGCCAATCCTCTTGTTGAGTTGGCAGTTATCCAGGGAGTGGCTATGCAGGCCCCATTTGCAAAACCAGTTCTACTCCTGGCTTGTTGAGGTTGTTGAAACTGCATGCAGTGAGCACTAAAACATATGCCCAAATGATCCAGGAGAAATGGTACAGGTTGGGCTGAACATGGGACCCTGTCATGCACATGTCTTAGGGTGGGCAAAATTTGAATCTGGATAAAGAATCTCTGGTTGACCATGATGGAGACATAATTGGAGCAGCATCTATTGCCTGGCATCTCTTCCAGGCAGCTATGCCTACTGAAATCACAGCTACTTTAGATCAGGCTCTTGAAGATGCTGGATTACCAGATCTGGCTATACAGAATATTTCACCTAGTAAGCATAGTCACCTGCACATTTCAACCTATGTAACCAATAAATGCAGGTTATGGATATACAGTCACTCATAATATAGTTGGAAATTCACCTTTCTTAACTCCCAACGTTCACCATCTAAAACTTATCTCACACGTTGTGACGGCACAAAACCTTTTGGCTGTGTATTCATGAGAAATAATACAATATCGCGCTTAATCATCCACTCTCAAGTACTTCATATTGAAGATCTCACACTATAGAAAGGCACAATTCCAATCGTGAAGTCATCTCACGAGCTCTCTTGAGACAGCCAGATCAGAGTAGCTACAGCTATAGTATAACATCGAGACTTAGCGGCGGTCAGGGTGTATAACTTATGACTAGTAGCAATCTCACCCTTTCAATAATGGGCTATAATCCGCTGTCATCACAGTTGATTGAAGTGTCATCACGGAACTCAGTAGCAAGTGCGACTCTGATCCGATATTACTATCTATAGTGATCCCCATCAGTGACATCAGCAGCATCTCTTCAGCTCGTGACATTCAGAGAAAGATCATGTTCGCGATT